>JAJKFJ010002410.1:0-22493 GCA_027382625.1 Tetmemena sp. SeJ-2015
TGGGAAAGCACGTGCGGGATCATTTTTGGCCGGAAAAAAAGGGCCCCAAAACTGAATTTGGACCCTTTAAAAAATTTTCAATTTTTACATTTTTTCGACCAAAATCACCCTCGGAATTTCGATTCAACCCCCTCCAAAAACGATAGTTAGGTGTTTCTAGACCTGAAAAATTGGTTTTTCTCTGTTCACTCGATTTGTCAAAAATGGGGTCAAACGAGCAAGTACCTTAAAAGCAGCATTTTAAATTTTCGCATGGCTGTATCTCTGCAGGCACTCATCAGCAGTGCTAATTTTGTCGAAATACGTTAGGGACCCCGAATTACCCCGGTTGCAATGTAGAGATATGCCGTGCGGGTCAGTTCGGCCGAAAACGAGCCCCAAAACTGAATTTTTACTTCAAGAAAAATTTTAATTTTCACATTTTTTGACCAAAAATCACAATCGAGAAATTTCGATTAACCCCTCCCAAATCGATAGATTAGGTTTAAATAGACTGAAAAAAAAATTGGTTTTTATCTGCTTCACTCGATTTTCTCAAAAAAAAGGGATCAAGAGCAAGTACCTTAAATGCAGCATTTTCAATTTCCGCATGCGCTGTATCTCTGCAGGCCCTCATCAGCGAGTGCTAATTTTGTCGAAATACGATTCAGGACCCCGAATTACCCCGGGTTTCAGATGTAGAGATCATGCACGTGCGGGATCCAGTTTCGGCCGAAAACGAGCCCAAGCCTGAATTTGGAGCTTCAAAAACATTTTCAATTTTCACATTTTTTCGAACCAAAAATCACCATCGAGAATTTCGATTCCAACCGCTCCAAATCGATAGATTAGTGTTAACTAGACCTGAAAAAAATATGGTTTTCATCTGCTTTACTCGATTTAGGTCAAAAAATGGGATCAACGAGCAAGTACCTTAAATGCAGCATTTTCAATTTTCGCATGCGCTGTATCTCTGCAGGCACTCATCAGCGAGTGCTAATTTTGTCGAAATACGATTCAGGGACCCCGAATTACCCCGGGTTGCAGATGTAGAGATCATGCACTTGCGGGATCAGTTCGGCACGAAAACGAGCCCAAAACGCTGAATTTGGAGCTTCAAGAAATTTTTAATAATATTTTCCCATTTTTTCGACCAAAAATCACCAACGAGAATTTCGATTCATAACCGCTCCAAATCGGTAGATTAGGTGTTAACTAGACCTGAAAAATATGGTTTTTCATCTGCTTCACTCGATTTACGTCAAAAAATGGGATCAACGAGCAAGTACCTTAATGCAGCATTTTCAATTTCGCATGCGCTGTATCTCTGCAGGCACTCAGTCAGCGATGCTAATTTTGTCGAAAATACGATTCAGGACCCCGAATTACCCCCGGGTTGCAGATGTGGAGATCATGCACGTGCGGGATCAGTTCGGCAACAAAATGAGCCCAAAGCTGAATTTTGAGCTTCAAGAAATTTTCAATTTTCCACATTTTTTCGAACCAAAGAATCACGCTGCGAGATTTCGATTCCAACCCTTCAAATCGAAGATTACGGTTGTTAAACTAGAACCTGAAATATGGTTTTCATCTGCTTCACATCGATTTAACGGTCAAAAAATGGGATCAACGAGCAAGTACCTTAAATGCAAGCATTTTCAATTTCGCATGCGCTGTATCTCTCTGAAGGCACTCATCAGCGAGTGCTAATTTTGTCGAAATACGATTCAGGGACCCCGAATTACCCCGGGTTGCAGATGTAGAGAATCATGCACGTGCGGGATCAGTTCGGCACGAAAACGAGCCAAAGCTGAATTTGGAGCTTCAAAGATTTTCAATTTTCAAACATTTTTTCGACAAAAAATCACCATCGAGAATTTCGATTCACCCGCTCCATCGATAAATTAGGTGTTAACTAGACCTGAAAAATATGGTTTTCTCCTGCTTCACTCCACTCGATTTACGTCAAAAAATGGGATCAACGAGCAAGTACTTAATGCAGCATTTTCAATTTTCCATGCGCTGTATCTCTGCAGGCACTCATCAGCGAGTGCTAATTTTGTCGAAATACGATTAGATACCCCGAATTACCCCCGGGTTGCAGATGTAGAGATCATGCACGTGCGGGATCAAGTTCGGCACGAAAACGAGCCCAAAACTGAATTTGGCATGCTTGCTTGAATTTTTCAATTTTCACATTTTTTCGACCAAAAATCACCTCCGAGATTTTCGATTTAACCTCCAAATCGATAGATTGGGTGTTAACTAGACCTGAAAAAATATGGTTTTCATCTTGCTTCACTCGATTTACGTCCGAATGGGATCAACGAGGCAAGTACTTAAATGCAACATTTTCATTTTTCGCATGCCGCGCTGTATCTGCTGCAGGCACTCAATCAAGCGGTGCTAATTTTGTCGAAATACGAATTCAGGGACCCCGAATTACCCGGGTTGGCAGATGTAAGATCATGCACGTGCGGGATCAGTTCGGCACGAAAACGAGCCAAAGCTGAATTTGGAGCTTCAAGAAATTTTCAATTTTCACATTTTTTCGACCAAAAATCACCATCGAGAATTTTGATTAACGCTCCAAATCGATAGATTAGGTGTTACTAGACCTGAAAATATTGGTTTCAATCTGCTCACTCGATTTACGTCAAAATGGGGATCACGAGCAGTACCTTTAAATGCAGATTTTCAATTTCGCAATGCGCTGTATCTCTGCAGGCCACTCTCGGGAAGTGCTTAATTTTGTTCGAAATACGATTTCAGGGACCGCCGAAATTACCCCGTTGGCAGATGTAGAGATCATTGCACGTGCGGGATCAAGTTTTCGGCACGAAAACGAGCCCAAAGCTGAATTTGGAGGTTCTTGAATTTTTCAATTTTCACATTTTTCGACCAAAAATCACCATCGAGATTTCGATTCACCCGCTCCAAATCGATAGATTAGGTGTTAACTAGACCTGAAAAAATATGGTTTTCATCTGCTTCACTCGATTAAGGTCAAAAAATGGGATCAACGAGCAAGTTCCTTAAATGCAGCATTTTCAATTTTCGCATGCCGCTGTAATCTCTGCAGGCACTCATCCAGCGAGTGCTAATTTTGTCGAAATACGATTCAGGGACCCCCGAATTACCCCGGCGGGTTGCAGATGTAGAGATCATGCACGTGCGGGATCAGTTCGGCACGAAACGAGCCCAAAGCTGAATTTGGAGCTTCAAGAAATTTTCAATTTTCACATTTTTTCGACCAAAAACAACCATCGAGAATTTCGATTCAACCGCTCCAAATCGATAGATTAGGTGTTAACTAGACCTGAAAATGATGGTTTCATTCTGCCTTCACTCGAAACGCAATAAAAAATGGGACAACGAGCAAGACCCCTATGCAGCATTTTCAATTTCGCTATGCGCTGGTATCTCTGGCAGGCACTACATCAGCTGAGTGCTAATTTTGTCGAATACGATTCAGAGGACCCCGAATTACCCCGGGTTGCAGATGTAGGAGATCATGCACGTGCGGGATCAGCTTCGGCACGAAACGAGCCGTCAAAGCTTGAATTTGGACTTTCAGAAATTTTCAAATTTTCAACTATTTTTTCGACCCAAAAATCACCATCGAGATTCGATTCAACCGCTCCAAATCGATATATTAGGTGTTAACTAGACCTGAAAATATGGTTTTCATCTGCTTCACTCGATTTACGTCAAAAAATGGGATCAACGAGCAAGTACCGTAAATGCAGCATTTTCAATTTCGCATGCGCTGTATCTCTGCAGAGGCACTCATCAGCGAGTGCCTAATTTTGTCGAAATACTATTCAGGGACCCCGAATTTACCCCGGGTTGCAAGTGTAGAGATCATGCACGTGCGGGATCAGTTCGGAACGAAAACGAGCCCAAAGCCTGAATTTGGAGCTTCAAGATTTTCAATTTTCACATTTTATCGCGACCAAAAATCACCTTCGAGAATTTCGATTCAACCGCTCCAAAATCGATAGATTAGGTGTTAGCTAGACCTGAAAAATATGGTTCTCTGCTTACTCGATTTACGTCAAATGGGATCAACCGACAAGTACCCTGTTAAAGATGCAGCATTTTCAAATTTTCGCATGCGCTGTATCTCTTGGCAGGCACGCTCATGTCCTCTGCAGGCACTCATCAGCGAGTTCTAATTTTTTCGAAATACGATTCAGGGACCTCCGAAGTTACCCGGTTCAGATGTAATGATATGCAACGTGCGGGATCAAGTTTGTCACGAAAAACGAGCCCAAAGTGAATTTGGAGTTCAAAATTTTTCAATTTCACATTTTTTTCGACCAAAAATCATCCATCGAGAATTTTCGATTCAACCTCGTCCAAATCGATAAGATAGGTGTACTAGACTTGAATAAAATTGTTTTTCAATCTGCTTCACTCGATTTACCTCAAAAAAATGGGATCAACGAGCAATACCTTAAATGCAGCATTTTCATTTTCGACGCGCTGTATCTCCGCAGGCACTCATCAGCGAGTGCTAATTTTTGTCGAAATACAATTCAGGGACCCCGAATTACCCGGTTGCAGATGTAGAGATCATGCACTGCGGGATCAGTTCGCACGAAACGAGCCCAAAGCTGAAATTGAGCTTCAAGAAATTTTCAATTTTCAGATTTTCCGATCTCAAAAATCACCATCGAGATTTCGATTCAACCGAGCGCTCCAAATCGATAGATTAGGTGTAAACTAGACCTGAAAAATATGTTTTCATCTGCTTCACTCGATTTACCTCAAAAAATGGGATCAACGAGGCAAGTACCTTAAATGCAGCATTTTCAATTTCGCACAGCGCTGTATCTCTGCAGGCACTCAAACAGCGAGTGCTAATTTTGTCGAAATACAATTCAGGGACCCCGAATTACCTCGGGTTGCAGATGTAGATCATGCACGTGCGGGATCATTTCGGCACGAAAACGAGCCCAAAAGACTGAAATTTGGAGCTTTTCAAAGGAAACAAAAAATTTTTCCCCAAAAAATTTCACATTTTTCGACCCAAAAATCACCATCTAGAATTTCGATTCAACCGCTCCAAATCGATAGATTAGTTGTTAACTAGACCTGAAAACATGGTTTCATCGCTTCGATTTACCTCAAAAAATGTGATCAACGAGCAAGTACCTTAAATGCGGCATTTTCAAAATTTCGACGCGCTGTATCTCTGCTAGCACTATCAGCGAGGCTAATTTTGTCGAATACATTCATGGACCCCGAATTTAACCCCGGCTTGCAGATGTAAAGATCACACGTGCGGGATCAACTCGGCACAAAAACGAGCCAAAGCTGAATTTTGACCTACCACAAATTTTCAAATTTTGACATTTTTTTCGACCAAAAATCACCATCGAGAATTCGATTCAACCGCTCAAATCGATAGATTAGTGTTAACTAGACCTAAAAAATATGGTTTTCATCTCTTCACTCGATTTACCTCAAAAAATGGGATTCAACGAGCAAGTACCTTTGAAATGCAGCATTTTTCAAATTTTCGACGCGCTGTTCTGCAGTGCCACTTCATACACGAGTGCAAGTTTGTCGAAATACATTCAGGGACCCCGAATTACCCCGGCTTGCAGATGTAGAGATCATGCACGTGCGGAATCAGTTCGGCACGAAAACGAAGCCTCAAACTGAATTTGAGCTTCAAGAATTTTCAATTTAACATTTTTTTCGACCAAAAAAATTCACCATCGAGAATTTCGATTCAACCGCTCCAAATCGATCGATTAGGTGTGTTAACTAGACCTGAAAAAATATGGTTTCATCTCTTCATCGATTTACCCCTCAAAAATGGGGACTCGAACGGAGCAATGTACCTTAATGCGTGCATTTCAATGTTCGCAACGCGCTGTCATCTCTGCCACTCATCATCGAGGTGCAATTTGTCAAATACGAAGTTCAGGACCGCCGAATTGAACCCTCTCGGCTTTCAGATGTAGAGATCATGCTAAGTGCGGGAATCAACTCGGCACGAAAACGAGCCCAACGCTGAATTTGGACCTTCAAGAAATTTCAATTTTCACATTTTTTCGACCAAAAATCACCATCCAGAATTTCGATTCAACCGCTCCAAATCGATAGAATTTGGTGTTCAACTAACCTGAAAAATATGGTTTTCATCTGCTACACTCGTTTAGCTCATAAAATGGGATCAACGAGCAAGTCCTAATGCTGCATTTCCAATTTCGCACGCGCTGTAATCTCTGCAGGCCTCATCGCGAGTGCTATTTGGTCGAAATATCATCAGGACCCCGATTACCTCGCGGCTTGCAGATGTAAGATCATGCAACGTGCGGTGTCAACTCGGCACAAACGAGCCCAAAGCCTAATTGACCTACCCACAAATTTTCAATTTTGCCCATTTTCGACCAACAAAAATTCAACCATCGAGAATTTCGATTCCACCGCTCCAATCGATAGATTAGTGTTAACTAGACCTGAAAAAATATGGTTTTCATCTGCTTCACTCGATTTACATCAAAAAATGGGATCAACGAGCAAGTACCTTAAATGCAGCATTTTCAATTTTCGCGCTGTATCTCTGCAGGCACTCATCAGCGAGTGCTAATTTTGTCGAAATAAGATTCAGGGACCCCGAATTACCCCGGGTTGCAGATGTAGAGATCATGCACGTGGGTATCAGTTCGGCCGAAAACGAGCCCAAAGGCCTGAATTGGAGCTTTCATAGAAATTTTCAACATTTCACATTTTTCGACAAAAAATCACCATCGAGATTTCGAATCAACCGCTCCAAATCGATAGATTAGGCGTTAACTAGACCTGAAAATATGTTTTTCATCTGCTTCACTCGATTTAACTCAAAAAATGGGATCAACGAGCAAGTACCTTAAATGCAGCATTTTCAATTTCGCACGCGCTGTAATCTCTGCAGGCACTTATTCAGCGAGTGCTAATTTTGTCGATAATACGAATTCAGGGACCCCGAATTACCGCGGCTTGCAGATGTAGAGATCTGCACGTGCGGGATCAGTTCCGCACGAAAACGAGCCCAAAGCTGAATTTGGTCCTTACCACAAATTTCAATTTTGACATTTTTTCGACCAAAAATCACCATCGAGAATTTCGATCAACCGCTCCAATCGATAGATTTGGTGTTAACTAGACCTGAAGAATATGGTTTTCATCTGCTTTCACTCGATTTACCTCAAAAAATGGATCAACGAGCAATACCTTTAAATGCCACCAGTCATTTTCAATTTTCGACGCGCTGTATCTCTGCAGCACTCATTCACGAGGCTAATTTTTGTCGAAATACTATTCAGGGACCCCGAATTACCCGGGTGCTAGATGTAGATATATGCACGTTGCGGGATCAGTCGCACGAAACGAGCCCAACTTAATTGGAGCTTAAAGAAATTTTCAATTTCACATTTTTCGACCAAAAATCACTCGAGAATTTCGATTCAAACGCTCCAAATCGATAGATTAGTGTTAAGTAGACCTGAAAAATATGGTTCTCATGCTTCACTCGATTTACCTCAAAAAATGGGAATCAACCGAGCAGTCCTTAAATGCGGATTTCAATTTTCGCACGCGCTGTATCTCTGCAGGCACTCATCAGCGAGTGCTAATTTTGTCGAAATACGATTCAGGGACCCCGAATTACCCCGGGTTGCAGATGTAGAGATCATGCACGTGCGGGATCAGTTCGGCACGAAAACGAGCCCAAAGCTGAATTTGGAGCTTCAAGAAATTTTCAATTTTCACATTTTTTCGACCAAAATCACCATCGAGAATTTCGATTCAACCGCTCCAAATCGATAGATTAGGTGTTAACTAGACCTGAAAAATATGGTTTTCATCTGCTTCACTCGATTTACCTCAAAAAATGGGGTCAAAAGAGCAAGTACCTAAATGCAGCATTTTCAATTTTCGCACGCGCTGTATCTCTGCAGGCCCCTTTATCAGCGAGTGCTAATTTTGTCGAAATACGATTCAGGGACCCGAATTTCCCCGGGGTTTCAATTTTGAATATGCACGTGCGGGGGCAGCGGCCGAAAAAAGAGCCCAAAGCTGAAATTTGGAGCTTGAAAATTTTTAATTTTACATTTTTTTTGACCAAAAAAACACCTCGGGTTTCGATTTAACCCTCCAAATCGATAGATTAGGTGTTAACAGACCTGAAAAATATGGTTTTTATCGCTTCACTCGATTTACCTCAAAAAATGGGATCAACGAGCAAATACCTTAAATGCAGCATTTTAATTTTCGCACGCCTTATCTCTGCAGGACTATCAGCGATGCTAATTTTGTCGAAAACGATTCGGGGGCCCCCAATTACCCCGGGTTGCAGATGTAGGGTATGCACGTGCGGATCAGTTTGGCCGAAAACGAGCCCAAAGCTGAATTTTTGGAGCTTGAAATTTTCAATTTTACATTTTTCGACCAAAAATTTACCTCGAGAATTTTTGATTAAACCCCCTCCAAATCATAGTTTTGGTTTAACTGACCCGAAAAAAATGGTTTTCACTGCTTCACTCGATTTTCAAAAAATGGGTAACGAGCAAGTACCTTAAATGCGATTTTTTAATTTTCGCACGCGCTGTTCTCTGCAGGCACTATCAGCGAGCTAATTTTTTTCGAAATACGATTTTAGGGACCCCCAATTACCCCGGGTTTTCAGATGAGAGATCATGCCGTGCGGATCAGTTTGGCCGAAAACGAGCCCAAAATGAATTTGGAGCTTGAAATTTTCAATTTTACATTTTTTGACCAAAAATCACCATCGAGAATTTCGATTCAACCGTCCAAATCGATAGATTGGTGTTAACTAGACCTGAAAAAATATGTTTTTATCTGCTTCACTCGATTACCTCAAAAAAATGGGATCAACGAGCAAGTACCTTAAAAGCAGCATTTTCAATTTTCCCGTACCACGCGCTGTCTCTGCAGGCACTCAACAGCGAGTGCTAATTTTGTCGAAATACGATTCAGGACCCCGAATTACCGGGTTGCAGATGTAGATATCATGCACGTGCGGGACAGTTCGGCACGAAAACGAGCCAAAGCTGAATTTGGAGCTTCAAGAAATTTCCAATTTTCACATTTTTTCGACCAAAATCACCATCGAAATTTTCGATTCAACCGCTCCAATCGATAGATTACTTCCGATCTTAGACCTGAAAAATATGGTTTTTCATTCTGCTTCACTCGATTTACCTCAAATAATGGATCAAGAGCAGTAGCTAAATGCAGCATTTTCATTTGAACCGCGCTGTATATTTGCAGGCAACTCATCAGCGAGTGCTATATTTTGTCGAAATACGTCAGGACCCCGAATTCTCCGGGTTGCAGATTAAGATCCATGCACGGCGGGATCAGTTGGCACGAAAACGAGCCCAAGCTGAATTTGGACCTTCAAGAAATTTTTTCACATTTTTTCGACCAAAAATTACCATCGAGAATTTCGATTTCACCGCTCCAAATCGATAGATTTAGGTGTTAACTAGACTGAAAAATATGGTTTTCATTGCTTCACTCGATTTACCTCAAAAAATGGGATCAACGAGCAAGTATCTTAAATACAGCATTTTCAATTTTCGCACGCGCTGTATCTCTGCAGCACTCATCAGCGAGTGCTAATTTTGTCGAAAAACGATTCAGACCCCGAATTACCCCGGGTTGTAGATGTAGAGATCATGCCACGTGCGGGATCAGTTCGGCAACGAAAACGAGCCCAAAGCTGAATTTTGGAGCTTCAAGAAATTTTCAAGAAATTTTCACATTTTTTCGACCCAAAATCACCACGAGAATTTCGATTCAACCGCCCCAAATCGATAGATTAGGTGAAAAAATCCCGAATATAGAAAAACTTAGGTGTTAACTAGACCTAAAAATATGGTTTTCATCTGCTTATCGATTTACCTCAAAATGGGATCAACGAGCAGTACTTTAAATGCAGCATTTTCAATTTCGCACGCGCTGTTCTCTGCAGGCACTCATCAGCGAGTGCTAATTTTGTCGAAATACGATTCAGGGACCCGAATTACCGCGGATTGCAGATGTAGAGAACATGCACGTGCGGGATCAGTTCGGCACGAAAAAGAGCCCAAGCTGAAATTGGAGCTTCAAGAAATTTTCAAATTTTCACATTTTTTCGACCAAAAATCACCATCGAGAATTTGGATTCAACCGCTCCACGATAGATTAGGTGTTAACTAGACCTGAAAAAATATGGTTTTCATCTGTTTCACTCGATTTAACTCAAAAAATGGGATCAACGAGCAGGTACCTTAAATGCAGCATTTTCTCAATTTTCGCCAACGCGTGCTGATCTCTGCAGGCACTCATCAGCGAGTTGCTAATTTGTCGAAATACGATCAGGGACCCGATACCCCGGTGTAGATGTGAGATCAGCACGTGCGGACAGTTCGGCCAGAAAACGAGCCCAAAGCTGAATTTGGAGCTTCAATGAAATTTTCAATTTTCACATTTTTTTCGACCAAAAATCACCATCGAGAATTTGGATTCAACCGCTCCAAATCGATAGATTTTAGGTGTTAACAAGACCTGAAAAATATGGTTCTTCATCTGCTTCCTCTTTACCTCAAAAAATGGGATCAACGAGCAAGTACCTTAAATGCAGCATTTTCAATTTTTGCACGCGCTGTATCTCTGCAGGCACTCATCAGCGAGTGCTAATTTTGTCGAACATACGATTCAGGGACCCGAATTACCCCGGGTTGCAGATAGAGATCATGCACGGGCGGGATCAGTTCGGCACGAAAACGAGCCCAAAGGCTGAATTTGGAGCTTCAAGAATTTTCAATTTTCACACATTTTTTCGAACAACAAATATGCCACCCATCGAGAATTTGGATTCACACGCTCCAATCCGAAGATTTTAGTGTGTTAACTAACTGAAAAATATGGTTTTTCAAAATCTGCGTTCAACTCGATTTACCTCAAAAAATGGGATCAACGAGCAGGTACCTTAAATGCAGCATTTCAATTTTCGCACGCGCTGTATCTCGTGCAGGCACTCATCAGCGAGTGCTAATTTTGTCGAATACGATTCAGGGACCCCGAATTACCCCGGGTTGCAGATGTAGAGATCATGCACGTGCGGGATCAGGTCGGCACGAAAACCAGCCCAAAGCTGAATTGAGCTTCAAGAAAATTTTCAATTTTCATCATTTTTTCGGACCAAAAAACTCACCTCGAGAATTTGGATTCAACGCGCTCCAAATCGATAGATTAGGTGTTAATTACCTGAAAATATGGTTTTCATCTGCTTTCACTCGATTTACCTCAAAATGGGATCAACGACAGTACCCTTAATGCAGCATTTTCAATTTTCCCACGCGCTGTATCTCTGCAGGCACTCATCAGCGAGTGCTAATTTTGTCGAAATAACGATTCAGGGACCCCGAATTACCCCGGGTTGTAGATGTAGAGATCATGCACGTGCGGGATCAGTTCCGCACGAAAACGAGCCCAAAGCGGAATTTTGAGCTTCAAGAAATTTTCACATTTTTCACATTTTTTTCGACCAAAAATCACAACGAGAATTTTGATTCAACCGCTCCAAATTTCGAAGATTAGGTGCTTAACTAACCTGAAAATTGGTTTTCATCTTGCTTCAACTCGATTTACCTCAAAAAATGGCATCAACGAGCAAGTACCTTAAATGCCGCAATTTCCATTTTCGCACGCGCTGTAATTCTGCAGGCACTCATTCAGCGAGTGCCTAATTTTGTCCGAAAGTACGATTCAGGGACCCCGATTCCCCGGGTTGTAGATGTAGAGATCATGCCTGCGGATCAGTTCGGGCAACGAAAACAGCCCACAAGCTGCATTTGGGCTGTCAAGAATTTTCAAAATTTTCACATTTTTTTCGATCCAAAAAATCATCACGAGAATTTCGCATATCAACCGCTCCAAATTCGATAGATTAGGTGTTAACTTGACTGAGAAATATGGTTTTCATCTGCTTCACTCGATTTCCTCAAAAAATGGGATCAACGAGCAAGTAACCTTAAATGCAGCTTTCTAAATTTTCGCAACGCGCTGTTCTCTGCAGGCACTCCATCGCGAGTGCTAATTTTTTGGGTCGAAATACGATCAGGGACCCCGAATTAACCCCGGGTTGTAGATGTAGAGATCATGCAGCGCTGCGGGATCCCGTTCGGCAACGAAAAACGAGCCCAAAAGCTGATATTTGGAGCTTCATACGAAATTTTCGAATTTTCAAACATTTTTTTCGACCAAAATCACCATCGAGAATTTGATTCAACGCTCCAAATCTGATAGATTTCATGGTGTTAACTACTGAAAATATTGGTTTTCACTCTGCTCTCACTCGATTTTACTCAAAAATGGATCAACGACAAGTACCCATTTTCTTAAATGCGCATTTTCAATTTTCGCACGCGCTTTATCTCTGCAAGCACTCATCAGCGAGTGCTAATTTGTCGAAATACGATTCAGGGACCCCCGAATTACCCCGGGTTGTAGATGTAGAGATCATGCACGTGGGGGATCAGTTCGGCACGAAAACAAGCCCAAATGGAGCTTCAAGATATTTTCAATTTTCACATTTATTTTCGAACCCAAAATCACCATGCGAGAATGTTCGATTCAAACCTGCTCCAAAATCGCATAGATTTAGGTTTTAACTAGACTGAAAAATATGGTTTTCATTGCTTCACTCGATTTACCTCAAAAATGGGATCAACGAGCAAGTACCGTTAAATGCAGCATTTTCAATTATCGCACGCGCTGTAACTCTGCAGGCACTCATCAGCGAGTGCTTATTTTGTCGAAATACGATTGGGACCCCGGATTACCCCGGGTTGCAGATGTAGAGATCATGCACGTGCGGGATCAGTTCGAGACGAAAAGAGCCCAAAGTTGAATTTGGAGCTTCAAGAAATTTTCAATTTTTCACAATTTTTTTTCACATTTTTTCGACCAAAAATCACCCTCGAGAATTTCGATTCAACCGCTCCAAATCGATAGATTAGGTGTTAACTAGACCTTAAAAATATGGTTTTCATGCTTCACTCGATTTAGGTCAAAAATGGGATCAACGAGCAGGTACCTTAAATGCAGGATTTCAATTTTCGCATGCGCTGTATCTCGCCGGCACCATCAGCGAGTGCTAATTTTGTCGAATACGACAGGGACCTCGAATTTACCCCGGGTTGCTGATGTAGAGATCATGCACGTGCGGGATCAGTTCGGCACGAAAAACGAGCCCAAGCTGAATTTGAGCTTCAAGAAATTTTCAATTTTACAATTTTTTCGAACCAAAAATCACCTCGAGAATTTCGATCAACCTCCAATCGTAGATTAGGTGTTACACTAGACTGCAAAATATGGTTTTCATCTCTTCATCGATTTACGTCAAAAATGGGATCAACGAGAAAGTACCTTAAATGCAGCATTTTCAATTTTCGCATGCCCTGTATCTCTGCAGGCACTATCAGCGAGTGCTAATTTTTTCGAAATACGATTCAGGGACGCCGAATTACCCCTTGCAGATGTAGAGATCATGCACTGCGGGATCAGTTCGGCACGAAAACGAGCACAAAGCTGAATTTGGACATCAGAAATTTTCAATTCACTTTTTTGACCAAAAATCACCATGAGAATTTCGATTCAACGCTCCAAATCGATAGATTAGGTGTTAACTAGACTGAAAAATATGGTTTTCATCTGCTTCACTCGATTACGGTCAAAAAATGGGATCAACGAGCAAGTACTTAAATGCAGCATTTTCATTTTTCGCATCGCTGTTCCTCTGCAGGCACTCATCAGGCGAGTGCTAATTTTGTCAGAATACGATTCAGGGGCCCCGAATTACCCCGGGTTGCAACGATGTAGAGATCACACGTGCGGGAATCAAGTTCGGCACGAAACGAGGCCAAACTGAATTTGGAGCTTCAAGAATTTTCAATTTTCACATTTTTCGACCAAAATTCCGATCTGAGAATTTCGATTCAACCGCTCCCAATCGGATAGATTAGGTGTTAATAGACTGAAAATATGGTTTTCATCTGCTTCAATCGATTTACGTCAAAAAATGGGATCACGAGCAAGTTACTTAAATGCAGCATTAATTTTCGCATGCGCGTGTAATCTTCTGCAGGACTCATCAGCAGTGCTAATTTTTGTCCGAAATACGATCAGGGACCCCGATACCCGGGTTGCAGATGTAGAAATCATGCACGTGCGGGATCAGTTTCGGCAGAAAACGAGCCCAAAGCTTGATTTGGGAGCTTCCAGAAATTTTCAATTTTCACATTTTTTTCGACCAAAAAAAATCACCATCGAGAATTTCGATTCACCGCTCCAAATCGATAGATAGGTGTAACTAGACGCTGAAGAAATATGGTTTTTCATCTGCTCACTCGATTACGTCAAAAAATGGGATAACGAGCAAGTACTTAAATGCAGCATTTAATTTTCCCATGCGCTGTATCTCTGCAGGCACTCATCAGCGAGTGCTAATTTTGTCGAACTACGATTGGGACCCCGGATTACCCCGGGTTGCAGATGTAGAGATCATGCACGTGGGGGATCAGTTCGAAACGAGCCCAAAGCTGAATTTGGAGGTTCAAGAAAAAATTTTCAATTTTCACATTTTTTTCGACCAAAAATCACATCGAGAATTTCGATCAACCGCTCCAAATCGATTAGATTAGGTGTTAAACTAGACTGACAAAATAATGGTTTTCATCTGCTTCACTCGATTTACGTAAAAAAATGGGATCAACGACAAGTACCTTAAATGGAGCATTTTCAATTTTCGCATGCGCTGTTTCTCTGCGGCACTCAACAGCGAGTGCTAATTTTGTCGAAATACGATTCAGGACCCCCGAATTACCCCGGGTTTTCAGGGACCCCGAATATGCACGTGCGGGATCAGTTCGGCACGAAAGACCAAAGCTGTTTGGAGCTTCAAGAAATTTTCATTTTCACATTTTTTCGACCAAAAAATCACCATCGAGAATTTCGATTCCCGCTCCAAATCGATAGATTAGGTTTTAACTAGACCTGAAAATATGGTTTTCATCTGCTTAACTCGATTTACGTCAAAAAAATGGGATCAACGAGCAAGTACCTAAAATGCAGCATTTTCAATTTTCGCATGCGCTGTATCTCTAGCAGGCACTCATCAGCGAGTGCTAATTTTTGTCGAAATACGATTTCAGGGACCCGAATTACCCCTGGGTTGCAGATGTAGAGATCATGCACGTCCGGGATAAGTTCGGCACGAAAACGAGCCAAAGCTGAATTTGGAGCTCCTTGAAATTTTCAATTTTCACAATTTTTTTGACCAAAAATCACCACGAGAATTTCGATTCAACCGCTCCAAATCGTTAGATTATTCCGATCTACCTGAAAAATATGGTTTTCATCTGTTCACATCGATTACGTCAAAATGGACAACGAGCAAGTACCGTTAAATGGCATTTCAATTTTCCGGCATGCGCCTTGTATTCGCAGGCACTCATCAGCGAGTGCTAATTTTGTCGAAATACGATTCAGGGACCCGAATTACCCGGTTGGCATGATGTAGAAGAATTCATCCACGTGCGGGATCAAGTTCGGCAGAACGAGCCCAAAGCTTGAATTGGAGTTCAAGAAATTTTAATTTCACATTTTTTCGACAAAAATCACCATGAGATTTCGATTCAACCGCTCAAATCGATCAGATTAGGTGTTAACTAGACCTGAAAAATATGGTTTTTCTCTGCTTCACTCGATTTACGTCAAAAAATGGGATCAACGACCAAGTACCTTAAATGCAGCATTTTCAATTTTCGCATGCGGTGTATCTCTGCAGGCACTCATCAGCGAGTGCTAATTTTGTCGAATACGATTCGGACCCCGAATTACCCGGGTTGCAGATGTAGAGATCATGCACGTCCTGGATCAGTCCGGCACGAAAACGAGCCCAAAGCTGAATTTGGAGCTTCAAGAAGTTTTCAATTTTCACATTTTTTCGACCAAAAATCACCATCGAGAATTTCGATTCAACCCGCTCCAAATCGATAGATTAGGTGTTAACTAGACCTGAAAAATATGGTTTTCATCTGCTTCACTCGATTTACGTCAAAAAATGGGATCAACGAGCAAGTACCTTAAATGTCAGCATTTTTCAATTTTCGCATGCGCTGTATCTCTGCAGGCAATCATCAGGGAGTGCTAATTTTGTCGAAATACGATTCAGGACCCCGAATTACCCCGTTGCAGATGTTGAGATCATGCACGTGCGGGATAGATCGGAACGAAAACGAGCCAAAGCTGAATTTGGAGCTTCAAGAAATTTTCAAATTTCACATTTTTTTCGACCAAAAATCCCCATCGAGAATTTCGATCAACCGCTCCAAATCGATAGATTAGGTGTTTAATAGACCTGAAAATATGGTTTTCATCTGCTTCACTCGATTTACGTCAAAAAATGGGATAACGAGCAAGTACTTAAATGCAGCATTTTTCAATTTCGCATGCGCTGTATTTGCAGGCACTCATCAGCGAGTGCTAATTTTGTCGAAATACGATTCAGGGACCGCGAATTACCCCGGGTTGCAGATGTAGAGATCATGCACGTGCGGGATCAGTTCGGCACGAACGAGCCCAAAGCTGAATTTGGAGCTTCTTGAAATTTTCAATTTTCACATTTTTTCGACCAAAATCACCATCGAGAATTTCGATTCAACCGCTCCAATTCGATAGATTAGGTGTTAATAGAACCTGAAAAAATATGGTTTTCATCTGCTTCAATCGATTTAGGTCAAAAAATGGATTCAACGAGCAAGTACCTTAAATGAGCTTTTTCAATTTTCGCATGCGCTGTATCTCTGCAGGCACTCTCAGCGAGTGCTAATTTGTCGAAATTCGATTCAGGGACCCGAATTACCCGGGTTGCAGATGTAGAGCGAATATGCACGTGCGGGATCAGTTGGCACGAAAACGAGCCAAAGCTGAAATTTGGAGCTCTCAAGAAGTTTTCAATTTTCACATTTTTTTCGACCAAAAATCACCATGACGAATTTCGATTCAACGCTCCAATCGATAGATTAGGTGTTAACTAGACTGAAAAATATGGTTTTCATCTGCTTCACTCGATTTACGTCAAAAAATGGGATCAACGAGCAAGTACCTTAAATGCAGCATTTTCAATTTTCGCATGCGCTGTATCTCTGCAGGCACTCATCAGCGAGTGCTAATTTTGTCGAAATACGATTCAGGGACCCCGAATTACCCCGGCTTGCAGATGTAGAGATCATGCACGTGCGGGATCAGTTCGGCACGAAAACGAGCCCAAAGCTGAATTTGGAGCTTCAAGAAATTTTCAATTTTCACATTTTTCGACAAAAAATCACCATCGAGAATTTCGATTCAACCGCTCCAAATCGATAGATTAGGTGTTAACTAGACCTGAAAAATATGGTTTTCATCTGCTTCACTCGATTTACGTCAAAAAATGGGATCAACGAGCAAGTACCTTAAATGCAGCATTTTCAATTTTTGCTTGCGCTGTATCTCTGCAGGCACTCATCAGCGAGTGCTAATTTTGTCGAAATACGATTCAGGGACCCCGAATTACCCCGGGGTTGCAGATGTTGAGATCATGCACGTGCGGGATAGTTCGGCACGAAAACGAGCCCCAAGCTTAATTTGGAGCTTCAAGAAATTTTTAATTTTCACATTTTTTCCGACAAAAAATCACAATCGAGAATTTCGATTCAACGGCCTCCAAATCGATAGATTAAGTGATAACTAGGACCTTGAAAATATGGTTTTCATTTCTGCTTCACTCGATTAAGGTCAAAAAATGTAATCAACGAGCAAGTACCTTAAATAGGCAGCATATTTCAATTTTTCGCCACGCGCTGTATCTTGCAGGCACTCATCAGCCGAGTGCTATTTTGTCAAATACGATTCAGGGACCCCGAATTACCCCGGGTTAGCAGATGTAGAGATCATTGCACGGCGGATCAGTTGGCACGGAAAAACGGCCAAGCTGAATTTGGAAGCTTCAAGAATTTTTTCAATTTTCAATTTTTCGACCAAAATCACCATCTGAGATCGATTCAACCGCTCCAGAATTCGATAGAATTAGGTGTTAACTAGACCGAAAATTATTTGGTTTTCACTGCTTCACTCGATTTACTCAAAAAATGGATCAACGAAGCAAGTACCTAAATGCGCATTTTCAATTCGCACGCGCTTGGTATCTCTGCAGCACTCATCAGCAGTGGCTAATTTTGTCGAAATACGATTCAGGACCCCGATACCCCGGGTGCAGATGTAGAGATCATTGCACGTCGGATCAGTCGGCACGTGAATACGAGCCCAAAGCTGGAATTTGGAGCTTCAAGAAATTTTTCAATTTTCACATTTTTCGACCAAAAATCACCATTGAGAATTTCGATTCAACCGCTCCAAATCGATAGATTAGTGTTAACTAGACCTGAAAATATGTTTTCATCTGCTTCACTCGATTTACTCAAAAAAATGGGATCAACGAGCAAGTACCTTAAATGCAGGCATTTCAATTTTCGCACGCGCGATCTCTGCAGGCACTCATCAGCGAGTGCTAATTTTTTGTCGAAAATTACGATTCAGGGACCCCGAATTAACCCGGGTTGAGATTTAGAGATCATGCACGTGCGGATCAGTTCGGCACGAAAACGAGCCCAAAGCTGATTGGAGCTTCAAGAAATTTTTAAAATATTCACATTTTTTCGACCAAAAATCACCATCGAGAATTTCGATTCAACCGCTTCAAATCGATAGATTTAGGTGTTAACTAGGACCTGAAAAATATGGTTTTACCTGCTTTACTCGATTTACCTCAAAAAAATGGGAATCAACGAGCAAGTACCTTATGCAGCATTTTCAATTTTCGACGCGCTGTATCTCTGCAGGCAATTATCAGCGAGTGCTAATTTTTGTCGAAATATACGATTCAGGACCCCGAATTACCCCGGAGTTGCAGGATGTAGAGATCATGGCACGTGCGGGACAGTTCGGCACGAAAACGGAGCCAACGCTGATTGGAGCTTCAAGAATCATTTTCACATTTTTCGACCAAAATCACCATCGAGAATTTCGATTCAACGGCTCCAAATCGATAGATTGTGTTAACTAGACCTGAAAAATATGGTTTCATCTGCTTCACTCGATTTACCTCAAAAATGGGGATCCACGAGCAAGTACCTTAAATAAATGCAGCTTTCAATTTTTTCGCCACGCGCTGTATCCTGCAGGCACTCATAGCGAGTGCTAATTTTTGTCGAAATACGATTCAGGGACCCCGATTTACCCCGGGTTGCAGATGAGATCATGCAGTGCTGGGATCAGTTCGGCACGAAAACGAGCCAAAGCCAGAATTTGGAGCTTCAAGAAATTTTCAATTTTCACATTTTTTAGGACAAAAAATCACCCGATCGAGAATTTCGGATTCAACCGCACTTCCAAATCGTTAGATTATGGGTGTTTAACTAGACCTGAAAAATATGGTTTTCATCTGCTTCACTCGATTTACCTCAAAAAAATGGGATCAACGAGCAAGTACCTTAAATGCAGCATTTCAATTTTCGCACGCGCTGTATCTCTGCAGGCACTCATCAGCGAGTGCTAATTTGTCGAAATACGATTCAGGGACCCGAATTACCCCGGTTGCAGATGAGAGATTCATGACGTTGCAGGATCAGTTTCGGCACGAAAACGGAGCCCAAAGCTGATTTGGAGCTTCAAAAATTTTCAATTTTCACATTTTTTTTCGGACCAAAAAAATCACCACCGAGAATTTCGATTCAACCGCTCAAATCGATAGATTAGGTGTTAACTAGACCTGAAAAATATGGTTTTCATTTGCTTCACTCGATTTACCTCAAAAAATGGGATCAACGAGCAAGTACCTTAAATGCAGCATTTTCAATTTCGCATGCGCTGTATCTCTGCAGGCACTCATCAGCGAGTGCTTATTTTGTCGAAATACGATTCAGGGACCCGAATTACCCCGGTTCAGATGTTACGAATCAGCACGTGCGGGTCAGTTCGCACTAAACGAGCCCAAAAGCTGATTTGGAGCTTTCAAGAATTTTTCAATTTTCACATTTTTTCGACCAAAAAATCACATCGAGAATTTCGATTCAACCGCTCCAAATCGAAAGATTAGGTGTAACTAGACCTGAAAATATGGTTTTCATCTGCTTCACCGATTTTGGCAAAAAAATTGGATCAACGAGCAAGTACCTTAATGCACATTTTCAATTTTCGCCGCCTGTATCTCTGCAGGCATCATTCAGCGAGTGCTTAATTTCGAATAACATTCAGGGACCCCGAATTTCCCCGGGTTGCAGATTTAGAGATCATGCACGTGCGGATCAGTTCGGCACGAAAACAGCCCAAAGCTGGATTTGGAGCTTCAAAAAATTTTTCAATTTTCACATTTCTTCGACCAAAAATCACCATCGAGAATTTCGATATCAACCCGCTCCAATCGATAGATTTAGGTGTTAACTAGACCTGAAAAAATATGGTTTTCATCTGACTCACTCGAATTACTCAAAAAATTGGGATCAAAAAACCCCCAAAAAAATCAGCAAAGTACCTTAAATGCAAGCCATTTTCAATTTTCGCCGCGCTGTATCTCTGCAGGCAATCATCAGCGAGTGCTAATTTTTCGAAAAATACGAATCAGGGACCCCGAATACCGGGTTGCCAGATGTAGAGATCTTGCACGTGCGGGATCAGTTCGCACGAAAACGAGCCCAAGCTGAATTTGGACCTTCAAGGAAATTTTCAATTTTGATTTTTTTTCGACCAAAAATCACCATCGAGAATTTCGATTTTCAACCGCTCCAAATCGATAGATAGGTGTTAACTAGACCTGAAAAATATTGTTTTCATTGCTTCACTCGATTTAGCTCAAAAAATGGGATCAACGAGCAATACCTTAAATGCAGCATTTTCAATTTTTGCACGCGCTGTTCCTCTGCAGGCACTCATCAGCGAGTGCTATTTTGTCGAAATACGATTCAGGGGACCCCGAATTACCCCGGGTGCAGATGTAGAGATCATGCACGTGCGGGATCAGTCCGGCACGAAAAGAGCCCAAAGCAGAATTTGGAGCTTCAAGAAATTTTCAATATTCACATTTTTCGACCAAAAATTCACATCGAGAATTTCGATTCAACCGCTCCCAATCGATAGATTAGGTGTTAATAGACTGAAAAATATTGGTTTTCATTGCTTCAGCTCGATTACCTCAAAAAAAATTTTGGGAATCAACGAAGCAAGTCCTTAAATGCAGCATTTTCAATTTTTGCACGCGCTTTATCTCTGCAGGCACTCATCAGCGAGTGTAATTTGTCGATCGAAATACGATTCAGGACCCCGAATTACCCCGGCTTGCAGATGTAGAGATCATGCACTGCGGGATCAGTCGGCACGAAAACGAGCCCCAAGCTGAATTTGGAGCCTCAAGAAATTTTCAATTTTCACATTTTTTAGACCAAAAATCACCATCGAATTTTGATTCAACCGCTCCAAATCGATTAGATTAGGTGTTACTAGACCTGAAAAAAATATGGTTTTCATCTGCTTCACTCGATTTACCTCAAAAAATCTGGATCAACGAGCAAGTACCTTAAATGCAGCATTTTCATTTCGCACGCGCTGTATCTCTGCAGCACTCATCAGCGAGTGCTAATTTTGTCGAAAATCGATTTCAGGGACCCCGAATTACCCCGGGTTGCAGATGTAGAGATTACATGCACGTGCGGATCAGTTCGGCACGAAAAAGAGCCCAAAACTGAATTTGGAGCTTCAAGAAATTTTCAATTTTCACATTTTTTAGACAAAAATTCACCACGGAATTTCGATTCAACGCTCCAATCGATAGATTAGGTGTTAACTCGACCTGAAAAATATGGTTTTCATCTGCTTCACTCGATTTACCTCAAAAAAATCCACGAGCAAGTACCTTAAATGCACCATTTTCAATTTTTCGCACGCGCTTTATCTCTGCAGGCACTCATCAGCGCAGAGGCTTAATTTTGTCGAAATACGATACAGGGACCCCGAATTACCCGGCGTTGCAGATTGTAGAGTCATGCACGTGCGGGAATCAGTCGGCACTGAAAACTGAGCCCAAAGCTGAATTCTGGAGCTTCAAGAAATTTTCAATTTTCACATTTTTTTCGGACAAAAATCACCATCGAGAATTTCGATTCAAACGCTCCAATTCGATAGATTAGGTGTTAAACTAGACCGAAAAAAAAATTGGTTTTCATCTTGCTTCACTGATTTACCTCAAAAATCGGGATCAAGAGAAGTTACTAATGCAGCATTTTCAATTTTCGCACGCGCTGTATCTCTGCAGGCACTCATCAGCGAGTGCTAATTTTTGTCGAAATAGATTCAGGGACCCGAATTACCCCGGGTTGCAGATTTAGAGATCATGCACTGTGCGGGATCAGTTCGGCACG
>JAJKFJ010002411.1:0-20873 GCA_027382625.1 Tetmemena sp. SeJ-2015
ACCCCAATCCCCTTAGATTAGAGATTTGCGGGGTAACCCCGGAAAAACCCCCCAACTGTTTTTATGTTAAATTTTTAATTTTTTAATTTTTTTTACCCAAAAAAAAACGGTTTTTATTTGCCCAAATGAAATTTGTTCAGACCTGTATGTTTTCCCTCTTCACTCATTTGGGCAAAAAAGGGATCAAGAGAATTTTAAAAACGAATTTAATTTTTTTTTGCGTGTATTTTTTTCACTTTGGATCAATTTTTTTTAAAAGAAACCCCAATTTTGGGTTAATTTAAATTTTCATGGGCAAAAACCCCAAAAACCCAAAATGGGGTTTTTTTTTTTAATTTTTCTTTTCGACCTCAAATAATTTTTAATCCAAAAAAGAATTTTTTTAACTGGAAATTTTTTTTCCCCTGCTTATCTTAAAGGCAAAAATACAAAAAGGAATTAAAAACACACAATTTTTCGACCCGCGGCCATTAGCGTTAATTTGCGAAATACGATTCAGGGACCCCGAATTACCCCGGGTTGCAGATGTAAGATATGCAGTCGGGATCAAAATCGGCGCGAAACGAGCCCAAAGCTGAATTTGGACATGCTTGAAATTTCAATTTTGACATTTTTTCGACCAAAAATCACCATCGAAGATTTTTTGATTTAACCGCTCCAAATCGATAGATTAGGTGTTGACTAGACCTGAAAAATATGGTTTTCACCTGCTTCACTCGATTAAGGTCAAAAAATGGGATCAACGAGCAAGTACCTTAAATGCAGCATTTTCAATTTTCGCATGCGCTGTATCTCTGCAGGCACTTATCAGCGAGTGCTAATTTTGTCGAAATACGATTCAGGGACCCGAATTACCCGGGTTGCAGATGTAGAGATGATGCACGTGCGGGATCAACTCGGCGCGAAAACGAGCCCAAAGCTGAATTTGGACATGCTTGAAATTTTCAATTTTGACATTTTTTCGACCAAAAATCACCATCGAGATTTTCGATTTAACCGCTCCAAATCGATAGATTAGGTGTTGACTAGACCTGAAAAATATGGTTTTCACCTGCTTCACTCGATTAAGGTCAAAAAATGGGATCAACGAGCAAGTACCTTAAATGCAGCATTTTCAATTTTCGCATGCGCTGTATCTCTGCAGGCACTTATCAGCGAGTGCTAATTTTGTCGAAATACGATTCAGGGACCCCGAAATACCCCGGGTTGCAGATGTAGAGATGATGCACGTGCGGGATCAACTCGGCGCGAAAACGAGCCCAAAGCTGAATTTGGACATGCTTGAAAATTTTCAATTTTGACATTTTTTTCGACCAAAAATCACCATCGAGATTTTTGCAATTTAACCGCTCCAAATCGATTGATTAGGTGTTAACTAGACTGAAAATATGGTTTTCACCTGCTTCACTCGATAAGGGTCAAAAAATGGGATCAACGAGCAAGTACCTTAAATGCAGCATTTGCAATTTTCGCATGCGCTGTATCTATGCGGCACTTATCAGCGAGTGCTTATTTTGTCGACGATTCAGGGAGCCCGAATTACCCCGGGTTGCAGATGTAGAGTTGATGCACGTGCGGGATTAACTCGGCGCGAAAACGAGCCCAAAGCTGAATTTGGACATGCTTGAAATTTTCAATTTGACATTTTTTCGACCAAAATCACCATCGAGATTTTCGATTTAACCGCTCCAAATCGATAGATTAGGTGTTAACTAGACCTGAAAAATATGGTTTTCACCTGCTTCACTCGATTAAGGTCAAAAAATGGGATCAACGAGCAAGTACCTTAAATGCAGCATTTTCAATTTTTCGCATGCGCTGTATCTCTGCAGCACTTAATCACGAGTGTTCTTATTTTGTCGAAATACGATTCAGGGACTCCGAATTACACGGGTTGCAGATGTAGAGATGATGCACGTGCGGATCACTCGAGCGCGAAAACGAGCTCCAAGCTAATTTGACCAATGCGTTGAAATTTCAATTTGACATTTTTTCGACGCAAAAAATCAACCATCGAGAAGTTATCGATATTAACCGCTCCAGAATCGATAGATTAGTGTTTGAACGTAACTGAAAAATATGGGTTTTCAACCTGCTTCACTCGATTCAAGGTCAAAAAATGGATCAACGAGCAATACCTTAATGTAGCAATTTTCAATTTTTCGCATGCGCTGTATCTCTGCAGGCACTAATCAGCGAGTGCTAATTTTGTAGAAATACGAAATTCAGGGACCCCGATTACCCCGGGTTGCAGATGTAGAGATGATGCACGGGCGGGATCAACTCGGCGCGAAAACGAGACCAAAGCTGAATTCTGGAATGCTTGAAATTTTCAATTTTGACATTTTCGACCAAAAATCACCATCGAAGAATTTTTCGTTTAACCGTCCAAATCGATGAGATTTAGGTGTATAGCTAGACCTGAAAAATTGTTTTCCCTGCTTCACTCGATTCAGGTAAAAAAATGGGATCAACGAGAAAGTACCTTAAATGCAGCATTTTTCAATTTTCGCATGGCTGTATCTCTGCAGGCACTTATCAGCGAGGCTAATTTTGTCGAAATACGATTCAGGGACCCCGAAATACCCGGATTCAGATGTAGAGGTGATGCACGTGCGGGATCAACTCGGCGCGAAAAACGAGCCCAAGCTGAATTTGGGACATCGTTTGAAAATTATTCAATTTTGCTTTTCGCCAAAATCACCCAATCGAAGATTTTCAGATTTAACCGCTCCATTATATCGATAGATTAAGGTGTTGATCTAGACTGAAAAATATGGTTTTCTGCTTCACTCGATTCAGGTCAAAAATGGGATCAACGAGCAAGTACGTTAAATGCGCATTTTCAATTTTCGCATCCGCTGTATCTCTGCAGGCATTTATCAGCGAGTGCTGCTATTTTGGTCGAAAATACGATTCAGGGACCCGAATACCGGGTTGCAGAATGTAGCAGATGATGCACGTGCGGGATCAAATCGGCGCGAAAACGAGCCCAAAGCTGAATTTGGACATGCTTGAAATTTTTCAATTTTGACATTTTTTCGACCAAAAATCCCCATCGAGTTTTTCGATTTAACCGCTCCAAATCGATAGATTAGGTGTGACTAGACCTGAAAAAATATGGTTTTCACCTGCTTCACTCGATGATTCAGGGCAAAAATGGGATCAACGAGCCAGTATTAATGCAGCATTTTCAATTTTCCGCATGCGCTGTATCTCTGTAGGCCACTTATCAGCGAGTGCTAATTTGTCGAAATACGATTCAGGGACCCGAATTACCCCGGGCTTGCAGATGGTAGAGATGATGCATGGTTGCGGGATCAACTCGCGCGAAAACGAGCCCCAAGCTGAATTTGGAAATGCTTGAAATTTTCAATTTTGACATTTTTTCGAACAAAAATCACACCATCGAGATTTTTCGATTTTAACCGCTCCAAATCGATAGATTAGGTGTTTGCTAGACCTAAAAATATGATTTTCACCTGCTTCACTCGATTCAGGTCAAAAAAATGGGATCAACGAGCAAGTACCTTAAATGCAGCATTTTCGATTTTCGATCTCATGCGCTGTATCTCTGCAGGCACTTAAGCGAGTGCTAAATTTGTCGAAATACGATTCAGGGACCCGAATTACAGGACCGGGTTGCAGATAGTTTAGAGATGATGCACGTGCGGGATAAACTCGGCGCGAAAACGAGCCCCAAGAGCTGAATTTGGACATGCTTTGAAATTTTCAATTTTGACAATTTTTTCGACCAAAAATCACCATCGAGATTTTCGATTTAACGGCGCTCCAAATCGATAGATTAGTGTTAACTAGACCTGAAAATATGGTTTTCCCTGCTTCACTCGAATTCAGGTCAAAAAATGGATCAACGAGCAAGTACTAATGCAGCATTTCAATTTTTTCGCATGCGCCTGTACTCTGCAGGCACTGGTATGAGCGAGTGCTAATTTTGTCGAAAATACATTCAGGGACCGCCGAATTACCCGGTTGCGAAAAGTGATGCACGTGCGGGATCCAACTCGGCGCGAAAACGAAGCCCAAAGCTGAATTTGGACATGCTTGAAAATTTTTCAATTTGACATTTTTTCGACACAAAAAATCACCATCGAGATTTTTGGTTTAACCGCTCCAAATCGATAGATTAGGCTTTGACTAGACCTGAAAATAATGGTTTTTCACCTGCTTACAAACTCGATTCAGGTCAAAAGATGGGAATCACGAGCAAGTATTCTTTAAATGCAGCATTTTCATTTTCGCATGCGCTGTATCTCTGCAGACACTATAAGCGAGTGCTAATTTTGTCGAAATACGATTCAAGGGCCCCCGAATTACCCGGGTTGCAGATGTAGAGATGATGCACGGGCGGGATCAACTCGCGCGAAAACGAGGCCAAAGCTGAATTTGGACATGCTTGAAATTTTCAATTTTGACATTTATTCGACCAAAAATCACCATCGAGATTTTCGATTAAACCGCTCCAAATCGATAGATTAGGTGTTAACTAGACCTGAAAAATATGGTTTTCACCTGCTTCACTCGATTTAGGTCAAAAAATGGGATCAACGAGCAAGTACTTAAATGCAGCATTTTCAATTTTCGCATGCGCTGTATCTCTGCAGGCATTAATCAGCGAGGTGCTATTTGGTCGAAATACCGATTCAGGACCCGATTAACCCCGGTTGCAAGATGTAAAGATGAATGCAACGTGCGGTTATCAACTCGGCGCGAAAAACGAGCCAAAGCTGAATTTGGACATGCGTGAAATTTTCAATTTTTGACATTTTTTCGCCAAAAATCACCATCGAGTTTTTCTTTTAACGCTCCAAATCGATAGATTAGGTGTTGACTAGACTGAAAAAGTATGTTTCACCTGCTTCAACTCGATTCAGGTCAAAATCGGGATCAACGGAAGTACCGTTAAAGCAGCATTTTCAATTTTCGCCTGCGCTGTATCTCTGGGCAGGCACTTATCACGAGTGCTAATTTTGATCCGAAAATAACGATTCAGGGAACCCGAATTACCCTGGGTTGCAGATGTAGAGATCATGCAAACGTGCGGGTCAACTCGGCGCGAAAACGAGCCCAGCTGAATTTGTACATCCTTGAAATTTTCAATTTTGACATTTTTTCGACCAAATCACCATCGAGATTCTTACGATTTAAAAACCGCTCCAATCGATAAGAATTAGGTTGTGACTAGACCTGAAAAATATGGTTTTCCCCTGCTTCACTCGATTCAGGTCAAAAATGGGATCACGAGCAAGTACCTAAATGCAGCATTTTCAATTTTCGATGCGCGTATCTCTGCAGGCACAACAGCGAGTGCTAGTTTTGTCGAAATACGAGGTTCAGGGACCCCGAATTACCCCGGGTTGCAGATGTAGAGATGAATGACCCGTGGCAGGATTCATTCTCGGCGCGAGGAAACGAGCCAAAGCTATTTGGACTGATTGAAAATTTTCAATTTTGAACATTTTTTCGAAACAAAAAATCACCATCGAGATTTTTGATTTAACCGCTCCAAATCGATATAGATTAGGTGTTAACTAGACCTGAAAAAATGGTTTTCACCTGCTTACTCGATTCAGGTCAAAAATGGGATCAACGAGAGTACCTTAAATGCAGCATTTTCATTTTCGCATTGCGCTGTATCTCTGCAGGAACTTATCAGCGGTGCTAATTTTGTCGAATAACGATTCTCTGGGACCCCGAATTACCCCGGTTCGAATGTAGAGATTGATGACGTGCGGGATCAACCGCGAAAACGAGGCCACTTAAAGCTGATTTGGACATGCCCTTGAAATTTTCAAATTTTGACAATTTTTTCCGACCAAAAATCACCAAATCGGATTCTTCGATTTAACCGCTCCAAATCGAATAGATTAGGTGTTGACTAGACCTGAAAAATATGTTTTCACCTGCTTACTCGATTACGGTCAAAAAATGGATCAACGAGCAAGTACCGTAAATGCAGCATTTTCAATTTCGCGATGCGCTGTATCTCCTGCAGGCACTTATCAGCGAGTTCTTAATTTTGTCGAAATACGATCAGGGACCCCGAATTACCCGGGTTGCAGATGTAGAAATGATGCACGTGCGGGATCAACTCGGCGCGAAAACGAGCCCAAGGCTGAATTTGGACATGCCTTGAAATTTTCAATTTTGACATTTTTTCGACCAAAATCACCATCGAGATTTTCGATTTAACCGCTCAAATCGATAGATTAGGTGTTGACTAGACCTGAAAAATATGGTTTTCACCTGCTTCACTCGATTAAGGCCAAAAAATGGGATCAACGAGCAAGTACCTTAAATGCAGCATTTTCAATTTTCGCATGGGCGCTGTATCTCTGCAGGGACTTATCAGCGAGTGCTAAATTTGTCGAAATACGATTCAGGGAACCCCGAAATACCCCGGGTTGCAGATGTAGAGATGATGCACGTGCGGGATCAGCTCGGCGCGAAAACGAGCCCAAAGCTGAAGTTGGACATGCTTGAAATTTTCAATTTTTTTGACATTTTTTCGACCAAAAATCACCATCGAGATTTTCGACTTTTAAACCGCTCCAAATCGATAGATTTAGGTGTTGACTTAGAACCTGAAAAATATGGTTTCAACTGCTTCCCTTCGATTCAGGTCAAAAAAATTGGGATCAACGAGCAAGTACCCTTACATGCAGCATTTTCAATTCATGCACGCTGTATCTCTGCAGGCACTTGTCAGCGAGTGCTAATTTTGTCGGAAAATACGATTGAGGGACCCCGAATTACCCCTGGTTGCAGATGTAGAGATCGTGCTCGTGCGGGATCAGTTCGGCACGAAACGAGCCCAAAGCTGAATTGGACCTTCAAGAAATTTCAATTCTCTTTTCGACCCAAATCACCATCGAGAATTTTCTTTTCAACCGCATCCAAATCGATAGTTTAGTTGTTGACAGACCGAAAAATATGGTTTTCCCATGTGACTTCACTCGATTTAGTGTTCAAAAAATGTAGGATCAACGATTTAGTACCTTAAATGCTAGCATTCAATTTTCGCACTGCGCTGTATCTTCTGCAGGACTTGTCAGCGAGTGGCTTAATTTGTCGGAAATACGATTGAGGGACCCCGAATTGCCCCGGATTGCAGATGTAGAGATGATGTACGTGCGGGATCAACTCGGCGCGAAAACGAGCCCCAAAAGCCTGGAATTTCGCCATTGCTTGAAATTCAATTTGACATTTTTTAAAAGACCAAAAATCCACCATTCGAGATTTTCGATTTAACCGCTCCAATCGATAGATTAGGTGTTAATTAGACCTGAAAAATATGGTTTCATCTGCTTCACTCGATTTAGGTCAAAAATGGGATCAACGAGCAAGTAACTCTTAAATGCAGCATTTTTCAATTTTCGCATGCGCGTGTATCTCTGCAGGCACTTATCAGCGGGTGCTAATTTTTGTCGAAATACGATTGAGAGACCCCGAATTACCCGGGTTGCAGATGTAGAGATGATGCACGTGGCGGATCAACTCGGCGCGAAAAACGAGCCCAAAGCTGAATTTTGGACATGCTTGAATATTTTCCAATTTTTGACATTTTTTCGACCAATAATCACCACGAGATTCTCGATTAAACCGCTCCAAAATCGATAGATTTAGGTGTTAACTAGACCTTGAAAAATACTGGGTTTTCACTGCTTCACTCGATAAGGTCAAAAAATGGGACAAACGAGCAATAACCTTAAATGCGCATTTTCAATTTTCGCATGCGCTTGTATTCTCTGCAGGCACTTTCAGCGGATGCTAATTTTTGCTCGAAATACGATGAGAGGACCCCGAATTTTACCCCGGGTATGCAGATTGTAGAGATGATGCACATGCGGGATCAACTCGGCGCGAAAACGAGCCAAAGCTGAATTATGGACATGCATTGAAATTTTCAATTTTGAAATTTTTTCGACCAAAAATCACCATCGAGATTTCGATTTAACCAGCTCCAAATCGATAGATTAGGTGTTAACTAGACCTGAAAAAAATATGGTTTTCACCTGCTTCATTCACTCGATTAAGGGTTCAAAAAATTGGGATCAACGAGCAAGTACCTTAAATTCCAGCATTTTCATTTTTCGCATGCGCTGTATCTCTGCAGCCACTTATCGCGAGTGCCAATTTTGTCGAAATACGATTGAGTGACCCCGAATTACCCCGGGTTGCAGATGTAAAGATGATGCACGTGCGGGGATCAACTCGGCGCGAAAAAGAGCCCAAAGCTGAATTTGGACTGCTTGAAATTTTCAATTTTGAATTTTTTCGACAAAAAATCACCATCGAGGATTTCGATTCAACCGCCTCCAAATCGATTGATTAGGTGTTAACTAGACCTGAAAAATATGCGTTTCACCTGCTTCACTCGATTAAGGTCAAAAAATGGGAAGACCAACGAGCAAGTACCTTAAAAGCAGGATTTTCAATTTTCGCATGCGCTGTATCTCTGCAGGCAATTATCAGCGAGTGCTAATTTGTCGAAAATACGATTCAGGGACCCCGAATACCCCGGGTTGCAGATGTAAAGATGATGCACGTGCGGGATCAACTCGGCGCGAAAACGAGCCCAAAGGTGAATTTGGACATGCTTGAAATTTTCAATTTTGACATTTTTTCGAACCAAAAATCACCATCGAGATTTTCGATTTAACCGCTCCAAATCGATTGATTAGGTGTTAACTAGACCTGAAAAATATGGTTTTCACCTGCTTCCCTCGATTTAAGTCAAAAAATGGGATCAACGAGCAAGTACCTTAAAATGCAGCATTTTCAATTTCGCATGCGCTGTATCTCTGCAGCCACTCATCAGCGAGTGCTAATTTTGTCAAAATACGATTGAGGGACCCCGAATTACCCCGGATTGCAGATGTAGAGATCGTGCACGTGCGGGATCAGTTACGGCACGGAAAACAGCCCAAAGTGAATTTGGACATGCTGAAATTTTCAATTTTCACACATTTTTTCGACCAAAATCACCATCGCAGAATTTCGATTTTCACCGCTCCAATCGATAAGATTAGGTGTTAGACTTAGACCTAAAAAAAAATATGGTTCACTGCTTCACTCGATTAAGGTCAAAAATGGGATCAACGAGCCAAGTACTTAAATGAGCATTTCATTTTCGCCATGCCGGCTATATCTCTGCAGTGCACTTGTCAGCGATGCTAATTTGACGAAATACGATTGAGGGACCCCGAAAATTAACCCGGATTGCAGATGTAGAAGATCGTGCACGTTGCGGGATCAGTCGGCACGAAAAACGAGCCCAAAGCTGGAATTGGACATGCTTAGAAATTTCAATATTTGACATATTTATCGAACCAAAATCACCATCGACATTATTCAATATTAACCGCCTCCAAATCGATAAATTAAATTGTTAACTAGACCTTGAAAAATATGGTTTTCAACTTACTTCACTCGATTAAGGTCAAAAAATGGGATCAACGAGGAAGTACCTTAAATGCAGCATTTTCAATTTTCGAATGAGCTGATATCTCTGCAGGGCACGTTGTCAGCGATGCATAATTTTGTCGAATACATTCAGTGACACCCCGAATCACCCGGATGCAGATTGTAGAATCGTGCACGTGCGGATCAGTCGGCACCGAAAAGAGCCCCAAAAGCTGAATTTGGACCATTTCAAGAATTTTCAATTTTACCATTTATTTCGACCAAAAATCACCCATCGAGAATTTCGATTCAACCTCTCCAAATCGATAGATTAGGTGTTAACTAGACCTGAAAAAAATATGGTTTTCATCTGCCTTACTCGATTTAGGTCAAAAAATGGATCAACGAGCAAGTACCTTTAAATGCAGCATTTCAATTTTCGCATGCGCTATATCTCTGCAGGCACTGTGTCAGCGAGTGCTAATTTATGTCGAAATTACGATGAGGACCGAATTACCCGGATGCAGATGAGAGATCGTGCTCGTGCGGGCATCAGTTCGGCACGAAACGAGCCCAAAGCTGAATTTGGACCTTCAAGAAATTTTTCAATTTTCTCATTTTTTCGACCAAAAAAAATCACCATCGAGAATTTCGATTCACCGCTCCAAATCGATAGATAAGGTTTACTAGACCTGAAAATATGGTTTCCATCTGCCTTCACTCGATTTAGGTCAAAATGGGATCAACGAGTTAGTTACCATAAATGCAAGCATTTCAATTTTCGCACATGCGCATGTATCTGCAGGCACTTGTCGCGAGTGCTTAATTTTGTCGGAAATACGATTGAGGGACCCCGAATTACCCCGGATTGCAGATGTAGAGATGATGCACTTGCGGGATCTCGGCACGAAAACGAGCCAAAGCTGAATTTGGCCATGCTTGAAATTTTCAATTTTGACATTTTTTCGGGACCCAAAATCACCATCGAGAATTTCGATTTAACCGCACCAAATCGATAGATTAGGTGTTAACTAGACCTGAAAATATGGTTTTCATCTGCTTCAATCGATTTAAGTCAAAAAATGGGATCAACGACAAGTACATTAAATGCAGCATTTTCAATTTTTCCTTGCGCTGTATCTCTGCAGGCACTCATCAGCGAGTGCAAATTTTGTCGAAATACGATTGAGAGGACCCCGAAATACCCCGGTTGAGAGTAGGAATGACTGATGCACGTGCGGGATTCAACTCGGCGCTAGAAAACGAGCCCAAAGCTGGAATTTTGGACCTTCAAAGAAATTTTCAATTTTTAAGACATTTTTCGACCAATATCACCTCGATTTTCGAAATTTTAACGCGCTCCAAATCACTAGATTAGGTGTTAACTAGACCTGAAAAATATGGTTATCATCGCTTCACTCTATTAAGGTCAAAAAATGGGATCAACGAGCAAAGTACCTTAAATGCAGCATTTTTCAATTTTCGCATTGCCCTGTATCTCTGCAGGCACTTATCAGCGAGTGCTAATTTTGTCGAATACGATTGAGAGACCCGAAATTACCCGGGTTGCAGTGAGAGATGTGCACATGCGGATCAACTCGGCGCGAAAACGAGCCCAAAGCTGAATTTGGAACATGCTTGAAATTTTCAATTTTGACATTTTTTTCGAACCAAAAAATCACCATCGAGATTTTCGATTTTAACCGCTCCAATTCGAAGATGCATCGTTAAACTAGACCCTGTGAAAAATATGTTTCACCAGCTGGCTTCACATCCGATTAAGTCAAAAAATGGGACACACGAGCATATGCTACCTTAAATGCAGCATTTTCAATTTTCGCTTGCGCTGTATCTCTCGGGCACTTATCAGCGAGTGCTAAATTTGTCGAAATACGATTGAGAGACCCCGAATTACCCCGGGTTGCAGACGTGTAGAGATGATGCACATGCGGGATCAACTCGGCGCGAAAACGAGCCCAAAAGCTTGAATTTGGACATGCCTTTGAAATTCTTCAATTTTCACATTTTTTCAACCAAAAATCACCATCGAGATTTTCGTATTTACCCCGGCACGCTCAAATGTCGACTTGATCTAGGTCGTTAACTTAGACCTGGAAAACCCTATGGTTCTCACCTTTGGCTTTTTTCACTCCGATTAAGGTCAAAAATATGGATCAACGAGCAGTACCTTAAATGCAAGCATTATTCAATTTCCGCCATTGCGTGTATCTCTGCAGGACACTTATCAGCGAAGTTGCTAATTTTAGTCGAAAATACGATTGAGAGACTCCGAAATTACCCCGCGGTTGCAGATTAGAGATGTGCACGATTGCGGATTTAACTCGGGCGCGAAAAACGACGTCCTAGCTGAATTTGTACATGCTTGAAATTTTCAATCTTTGACATTTTTTCGACCAAAATCACCATCGAGATTTTCCGATTTTAACCGCTCCAAATCGATAGATTAGGTGTTAACTTAGACCTGAAAAATATGGTTACACTTGCTTCACTCGATTAAGGTTCAAAAAATGATAAGAGCAAGTACCTTTTAAATGCAGCATTTTCAATTTTCCCATGCGCTGTATCTCTGCAGGCACTTATCAGCGAGTTCTAATTTGGTCGAAATACGATTGAGAGACCCCGAATTACCCGGGTTGCAGATGTAGAGATGATGCACGTGCGAGATCAACCGCGAGAACGAGCCCAAAGCTGAATTGGAACTTGCTTGAAATTTTCAATTTGACATTTTTTTCGACCAAAAATCACCATCGAGTTTTTCGATTTAACCGCTCCAAATCGATTGATTAGGTGTTTAACTAGACCTGAAAAATATGGTTTCACCTGCTTCACTCGATTAAGGTCAAAAAAATGGGATCAACGAGGGGGGCCAAAAAGTACCTTAAATGCGCTTTTCAATTTTCGCATGCGCTGTATCTCTGCAAGCACTTATCAGCGAGTGCTAAATTTGTCGGAAATACGATTGAGGACCCCGAATTACCCCTGGTTGCAGATGTAGAGATGATGCACATGCGGGATCAACTATCGGCGCGAAAACGAGCCCAAGCTGAATTTGGACATGCTTGAACATTTTCAATTTTGACATTTTTTTCGACCAAAAAATCACCATCGAGATTTTTGATTAACCGCTCCAAATCGATAGATTAGGTGTACACTAGACCTGAAAAATATGGTTTTCACCTGCTTTACTCGATTTAAGTCAAAAAATGGGATCAACCGAGCAAGTACCTTAAATGCAGCATTTTCAATTTTCGATTGCGCTGTATCTCTGCAGGGACTTATCAGCGAGTGCTAATTTGTCGAAATACGAATTTGAGAGACCCCGAATACCCGGGTGCAGATGTAGAGATGATGCACATGCGGGATCAACTCGGCGCGAAAACGAGCCAAAGCTGAATTTGGATGCTTGAAATTTCAATTTTGACATTTTTTCGACCAAAAATCACCATCGAGTATTTTTCGATTAACCGCTCCAAATCCGCTCCAAATCGATAGATTAGTTGTTAACTAGACCTGAAAAAAATATGGTTTTCACCTGCTTACTCGATAAGGTCAAAAAAGGGATCCAACGAGCAGTACCTTTAAATGCTAGCATTTTCAAATTTTCTGCATGCGCTGTATCCTCTGCAGGCAAACTTATCAGCGAGAGGTGCTAATTTTGTCGAAATACGATTGATGGAACCCCGAATTACCCGGGTTGCAGATGTAGAGAATGATGCAAGTGCGGGATCAACTCGGCGCGAAAACGAGCCCAAAGCTTGATTTGGACCTGCTTTTGGGATATTTCAATTTTGACATTTTTCGACCAAAATCACCACGAGATTTTCGATTTAACCGCTCCAAATCAATAGATTAGGTGTTAACTAGACCTGAAAAAATATGGTTTTCACCTGCTTCACTCGATTAAGGTCAAAAATGGGATCAACGAGCAAGTACCCTTAAATGCAGCATTTTCAATTTTCGCACGTGACGCTGCGGTATGCTCTGTGGCGACTTACAGCGAGTGCTAAATTTTGTCGGAAATACGATTGAGGACCCGAATTACCCCGGGGTTGCAGATGTAGAGATGATGCACGTGCGGGATCAACTCGAGGCGAAAACGACGAGCCCAAAGCTGAATTTGGGCATGCTTGAAATTTTCAATTTTGACATTTTTTCGACCAAAAATACACCATCGAGATTTTCGATTAAACCGCTCCAAATCGATGATTAGGTGTTTAATAGACCTGAAAAATATGGTTTCCACCTGCTTCACTCGATTAAAGTCAAAAAATGGGATCATCAACGAGCAAGTACTTAAATGCAGCATTTTCAATTTTCGCCAGCGGTGTATCTCTGCAGGCACTTATCAGCGGGTGCTAATTTTGTCGAAATACGATTGAGGGACCCGAATTACCCCGGTTGCAGATGTAGGAGATGCAATGCACGTGCGGATCACTCGGCGCGAAAACCGAGCCAAACTGAATTTGGACATAGGCTTGAATTTTTCAATCTTTGACATTTGTTTCGACCAAAAATCACATCGAGATTTTTCGATTTAACCGCTCCAAATCGATAGATTAGGTGTTAACTAGACTGGAAAATATGGTTTTCACCTGCTTCACTCGATTAAGGTCAAAAATGGGATCAACGAGCAAGAACCTTAAATGCAGCATTTTCAATTTTTGCATGCGCTGTATCTCTGCAGGCACTTATCAGCGGGTGCTAATTTTCTTGTCGAAATACGATTGAGGGACCCCAAATTACCCCTGGTTGCAGATGTAGAGATGATGCACGTTCGGGATCAACCGGACGCGAAAAACGAGCCCAAAGCTGATTTGGGCATGCTTGAAATTTTAAATTTTGACATTTTTATCGACCAAAAATCACCATGAGATTTTCGATTTAACCGCTCCAAACCGATAGATTAGGTGTTAACTAGACCTGAAAAAATGTTTTTCAACCTGCTTCACTCGATTTAAGGTCAAAAAAATGGGATCAACGAGCAAATACCTTAAAGGCAGCATTTTCAAATTTTTCGCATGCGCTGTATCTCTGCAGCACTTAATCAGCGAGTGCTAATTTTTGTCGAAATACGATTGAGGGACCCGAATTACCCCGGGTTGCACATGTAGAAGATGCACGTGCGGGATCAACTCGGCGCGAAAACGAGCCCAAAGCTGAATTTGGACATGCTTGAAATTTTCAATTTTCACATTTTTTCGACCAAAAATCACCATCGAGAATTTCGATTAACCGCTCCAAATCGATAGATTAGTGTTAACTAGACCTGAAAAATATGTTTACCTGCTTCACTCAGATTAGGTTCAAAAATGGGATCAACGAGCAAGTAACTTAAATGCAGCATTTTCAATTTTCGCATTGGCTGTATCTCTGCAGGCACTTATCAGCGAGTGCTATTTTGTCGAAATACGAGTTGGGGACCCCGAATTTACCCCGGGTTGCAGATGTAGAGATATTGCACGTGCGGGATCAAACTCGGCGGGAAAACGAGCCCAAAGCTGAATTTGGACATGCTTAAAATTTTCAATTTTTGACATTTTTTCGACCAAAATCACCATCGAGATTTTTTCGATTGAACCGCTCCAAATCGATAGATTAGGTGTTAAATAGACCTGAAAAATATGGTTTTCACACTGCCTTCACTCGATTAAGGTTCAAAAAATGGCATCAACGAGAAGTACCTTAAATGCAGGCATTTCAATTTTCGCATCGCCTGTATCTCTGCAAGGCACTTATCAGAACGAGTGCTAATTTTGTCGAAATACGATTGAGGGACCCCGAATTACCCGGCTTGCAGATGTAGAGAGTTGATGCACGTGCGGGATCAAACTCGGCGCGAATACGACCAAAGTCTGAATTGGAACATGTCTTGAATTTTCAATTGTGTGATCATTTTTTCGACACAAAATCACCATCGAGATTTTCGATTTAACCGCTCAAATCGATAGATTAGGTGTTAACTAGACCTGAAAAATATTGTTTTCACCTGCTTCACTCGATAAGGCAAAAAACTGGAATCAACGAGCAAGTACATTAAATGCAGCATTTTCAATTTCCGCATGCGCTGTATCTCTGCACGGCACTTATCAGCGAGTGCTAATTTTTGTCGAAACGTTGAGGGACCCCGAATACCCCGGGTTGCAGATGTAAAGATGATGCACGTGCGGGATCAACTAGGCGCGAAAACGAGCCCACAAGTGGCTGAATTTGGCATGCTTGAAATTTTAAATTTTGACATTTTTCGACCAAAATCACCATCGAGATTCGATTTAACCGCTCCAAATCGATAGATTAGGTGTCAACTAGGACCTGAAAAATATCGGTTTTTCACCTGCTTTCACTCGATAAGGTTCAAAAATGGGTATTAATATTCAACGAGCAAGTACCTAAATGCCAGCATTTTCAATTTCGCATGCGCTGTATCTCTGCAAGCACTTATCCAGCGAGTGCTAATTTTGTCGGAAATAACCGATTGAGGGACCTCTGAATACCCGAGTTGCAGATGTGAGATGATGCACGTGCTGGAATTCAACTTTCGGGCGCGTAAACGAGCCCAAAAGCTGATTTTGGACATGCTTGAAAAATTTCCAATTTTGACATTTTTTCGACCAAAAATCAACATCGAGAGATTTTCGATTTAACCGCTCCCAATCGATAGATTAGGTGGTTAACTAGACCTGAAAATTATGGTTTTCACCTGCTTCACGTCGATTAAGGTCAAAAAATGGGATCAACGAGCATGTACCTTAAATGCAGCATTTTCAATTATTCGCATGCGCTGTATCTCTGCGGGCACTTATCAGCGAGTGCTAATTTTTGTGTCGAAATACGATTGAGGACCCCGAATTACCCCGGGGTATTGCAGATGTAGAGATGATGCACGTGCAGGATCAACTCGGCGCGAAAACGACCAAGCTGAATTTGGGCATGCTTGAAATTTTCAATTATGATTTTTTCGACCAAAATCACCATCGAGATTTTCGATTCTAACCGCTCGAAATCGATAGATTAGGTGTCAACTAGACCTGAAAAATATGGTTATTCACCTGCTTTCCTCATTAAGGTCAAAAAATGGGATCAACGAGCAAGTACCTTAAATGCAGCATTTTTCAATTTTTGCATGCGCTATATCTCTGCAGGCACTTATCAGCGAATGCTAATTTTTGTCGAAATACGATTGAGGACCCCGAATTACCCGGGTTGCAGATGTAGATGATGCACGTGCTGGATCAACTCGGCACGCAGGAAAACGAGCCCAAAGCTGAATTTGGACATGCGTGAAATTTTCAATTTTGACATTCCACTTTTTCGACCAAAAATCACCATCGAGTTTTTCGATTTAACCGCTCCAAGTCGATAGATTAGGTGTTAACTAGACCTGAAAAATATGGTTTTTCACCCCTGCCTCTCACCGATTAGGTCAAAATGGATATCAACGAGAAGTACCTTAAATGCAGACATTTCAATTTCGATGCGCTGTATCTCTCTGAGATTATCAGCGATGCTAATTTTGTCAAATACGATTGAGGACCCCGAATTTACCCCGGGTTGCAGGATGTGAGAGATGTATGCGCACGTGCGGTACTCGGCCCGAAAACGAGCCAATAGAAGTTTGGAATCATGCCTTGAAGTTTTTTCGTTTTTCTAAATCTCACCATTCGCAGATTTTACATTTTAACCGCTCCCAAATCGTAGATTAGGTTTAACTAGACCTGAAAAATTATGGTTTTCACTGCTTCACTCGATTAAGGTAAAAAAAAGGATCAACGAGCAAGTACCATAAATGCAGCATTTCAATTTTTCGCATGCGCTGTATCTCTGCAAGCCACTTATCAGCGAGTGCTAAGTTTTGTCGAAATACGGTGAGGGCCCCCGAATTACCCACGGGTTGCAGATGTTAGAGATGATCAGATACAGGAGATCATAACTCGGCGCGAAAAAGCGAGGCGCCCACAGCTGAGTTGGACATGCTTGAAATTTTCAAATTTTTAATTTTTTTGACCAAAAATCACCATCGAGATTTTCGGTTTAACCGCTCCAAATCGATAGATTAGTGTTAACTAGAAAAAATATGGTTTTTACCGCTCACTCGATTTAAAAGGGCAAAAAATGGGGTCAACGAGCAATACCTTAAATGCAGATTTCAATTTTCGCATGCGTGATCTCTGAGGGCCTTTCCGCCTTTTTTCGAAAAACGATTCAGGACCCCGGGAAATTCCCGGGGCAATGTAGAGATAGCACGTGCGGATCACCGGCGCGAAAACGAGCCCAAAACGAATTTGGGCCTAAAAATTTTCAATTTTACATTTTTTCGACCAAAAAAAACCTCGAGTTTTCGATTTAACCCTCCAAATCGATAATTTTTTAAATAGACCTGAAAAATATGGTTTACCTGCTTCACTCGATTAAGGTTCAAAAAATGGGGGTCAACAGCAATACCTTAAAAGCGCATTTTTCAATTTTCGCATGCCTGTATCTCGAGGCACTTATTTAGCGAGTCTAAAATTTTTCGAAATAATTAGGGGCCCCCAAATTTCCCCGGTTGCAATTTAAATGATGCACGGGGATCAAATGCGCGAAAACGAGCCCAAAACTGAATTTTGGGCAAGTTAAAATTTTTCAATTTTGACATTTTTCGACCCAAAAACACCATCGAGATTTTTTGATTTAACCGCTCCAAATTTATAATTAGTGTTAACTAGACCTGAAAAATTGTTTTCACCTGCTTTACCATTAAGTCAAAAAAAAGGGATCAACAGCAATACCTTAAAAGCAGCATTTTCAATTTCGCAGCGCTGTACCCGCAGGGATTATCAGCAGGCTAATTTTTTTCGAAATACGATTAGGGGCCCGAATTACCCGGGCAGATTTAAATTGCACTCGGTCCCCAACTTTGGGGGCGAAAAAGAGCCCCCAAACTGAATTTGGACGCTTGAAATTTTCAATTTTGACATTTTTTTGACCCAAAAAACCCCCATCGAGTTTTTTATTTAACCCCTCCAAATCGATAAATTTGGGTTAACTAGACCTGACAAATATGGTTTCACCTGCCTTCACTCGATTAATGTAAATATTAATTGGGTCAACGAGCAAGTACCAAAGCCGCATTTTCAATTTTCGCATGCGCTGTATCTCTGCAGCACTTCATCACGGTGCTTATTTTGTCGAAATACGATTCAGGACCCCGAATTACCCGGGTTCAATGTAGAATGATGCACGTGCGGATCAACTCGAGCGCGAAAAAACGAGCCCTAAAGCTGAATTGACATGCGTGAAGATTTTTCAATTTTGACATTTTTTCGACAAAATATCACCATCGAGATCGATTTAACCGCTCCAATCGATAGATTAGGTGTTAACTAGACCTAAAAAATATGGTTTTCACGCTGCTTCACTCGAGTAAGTCAAAAATGGGAATCAAACGAAGCAATACCTTAAATGCATTCATTTTCAATTTCGCATGCCCTGTCTACTCTGCAGGCATCTTATCAAGCGGTGCCTAATTTGTCGAAATAACGGATTCAGCGACCCGAATTACCCGGTTCAGATGAAGAGATCATGCACGTGCGGGATTCAACTCGGCCCGAAAACGAGCCCAAAGCTGAATTGGACATGCTTGGATTTTCAATTTTGACATTTTTCGACCAAAAATCACTCGAGATTTTCGATTTACCGCTCCAAATCGTAGATTAGTGTTAACTAGACCTGAAAAATATGGTTTCACCTGCTTCACTCGATTAAGCGTCAAAAAATAGGATCAACGAGCAAGTACCTTAAATGCAGCATATTCATTTTCAGCATGCCGCTTATCTCTGCAGGCACTTAATCAGCGAGTGCATTTTGTCGAAATACGAGCAGGACCCCGAATTACCCGGTGCAGATGTAGAGATGATGCACGCGCGGTAAACTCGGCGCGAAAACGAGCCAAAAGCCGATTTGGAATATGCTTTAATTTTCAATTTTGACATTTTTTCCACCAAAAATCACCATCGAGATTTTCGATTTAACCGCTCCAAATCGATAGATTAGGTGTTAACTAGACCTGAAAATATGGTTTTCATCTGCTTCACTCGATTTAGCTCAAAAAATGGGATCAACGAGCAAGTACCTTAAATGCAGCATTTTCAATTTTCGCATGCGCTGTATCTCTGCAGGCACTCATCAGCGAGTGCTAATTTTGTCGAAATACGATTCAGGACCCGAATTACCCGGATTGCAGATGTAGAGATCATGCACGTGCGGGATCAGTTCGGCGCGAAAACGAGCCCAAAGCTGAATTTGGACCTTCAAGGAATTTTCAATTTTCACATTTTTTCGACCAAAAATCACCATCGAGAATTTCGATTCAACCGCTCCAAATCGATAGATTAGGTGTTAACTAGACCTGAAAAATATGGTTTTCATCTGCTTCACTCGATTTAGCTCAAAAAATGGGATCAACGAGCAAGTACCTTAAATGCAGCATTTTCAATTTTCGCATGCGCTGTATCTCTGCAGGCACTCATCAGCGAGTGCTAATTTTGTCGAAATACGATTCAGGGACCCCGAATTACCCCGGATTGCAGATGTAGAGATCATGCACGTGCGGGATCAGTTCGGCGCGAAAACGAGCCCAAAGCTGAATTTGGACCTTCAAGGAATTTTCAATTTTCACATTTTTTCGACAAAAAATCACCATCGAGAATTTCGATTCAACCGCTCCAAATCGATAGATTAGGTGTTAACTAGACCTGAAAAATATGGTTTTCATCTGCTTCACTCGATTTAGCTCAAAAAATGGGATCAACGAGCAAGTACCTTAAATGCAGCATTTTCAATTTTCGCATGCGCTGTATCTCTGCAGGCACTCATCAGCGAGTGCTAATTTGTCGAAATACGATTCAGGGACCCCGAATTACCCCGGATTGCAGAAGTAGAGATCATGCACGTGCGGGGTCAGTTCGGCGCGAAAACGAGCCCAAAGCTGAATTTGGACCTTCAAGGAATTTTCAATTTTCACATTTTTTCGACCAAAAATCACCAAACGAGAATTTCGATTTTAACCGCTCCAAATCGATAGATTAGGTGTTAACTAGACCTGAAAAATATGGTTTTCATCTGCTTCAACTCGATTTAGCTCAAAAAATGGGATAACGAGCAAGTACCCTTTAAAAGCAGCATTTTCAATTTTCGCATGCGCTGTATCTCTGCAGGCACTCATCAGCGAGTGCTAATTTTGTCGAAATACGATTCAGGGACCCGAATTACCCCCGGGTTGCAGATGTAGAGATCATGCACGTGCGGGATCAGTTCGGCGGAAACGAGCCCAAAGCTGAATTTGGACCTTCAAAAGGGAATTTTCAATTTTCACATTTTTTCGACAAAAAAAACACCATCGAGAATTTCGATTCAACCGCTCCAAAAACGATAGATTAGGTTTTTAATAG
>JAJKFJ010002413.1:0-12411 GCA_027382625.1 Tetmemena sp. SeJ-2015
GAAAAAATATGGTTTTCATCTGCATTCACTCGATTTAGGTCAAAAAATGGGATCAAACGAGCAAGTAACTTAAATGCAGCCATTTTCAATTTTCCGCACAGCGCTGTTCCTCTGCAGGCCACTTATCAGAAACGAGTGCTTAAATTTTGTCGAAAACGATGCAGGGACCCATCATGCACGTGCGGCCGGGATCAGCTCGGCGCGACAAGACGAGCCCGAAAGCTGAATTTTGGACATGCTTGAAATTTTTCATTTGAACATTTTTTCGCACAAAATCACCCTCTGAGAATTTTGCGTATTTAACCCGCTCCACAATGATAGATTAGGTGTTAAGCTAGACCTGAAAAATATGGTTTTCACCTGCATCACTCGATTTAGGTCAAAAAATGGGATCAACAGATCGGAAAGTACCTAAAATGCAGCATTTTCAATTTTCGCACGCCGCTGTATCCGCTGCATGGCACTTATCGAGCCGATGTAATTTTGGTCGAAATATCGATTCAGGGAAAAAACCCCCGAATTACCCGGGTTTGCAGATGTAGAGATCATGCACTGCGGGATCAGCTCGGCGCGAAACGAGCCCCAAAGCTGAATTGGACATGCTTGAAATTTCCAATTTTGACATTTTTTCGACCAAAAATCATCACCATCGAGTTTTTCGATTTAACCGCTCCATATTCGATAGATTAGTGTTAACTAGACCTGAAAAATATGGTTTTCAACCTGCATCACTCGATTTAGGTCAAAAAATGGGATCAACGGAGCAAGTACCTTAAATGCAGCATTTCAATTTTCGCCGCGCTGTGATCCGTCTGCAGGCCACTCATCAGCGAGTGCTAATTTGGTCGAAATACGATTCAGGGACCCCAATCATGCCAGCGCTGCGGGATCCAGCTCGGCGGAAACAACTGACCAAAGCTGAATGGACATGCTTGAAATTTTCAATTTGACATTTTTTTTTCGATCAAAAAACGACCCTCGAGGATTTTTCGCTTTTAACACGCTTCTCCACAATCCGATAGATTAGGTGTTAACTAGACCTGAAAATATGGTTTTCACCTGCATCACTCGATTTAGTCAAATGGAATCAACCGAGCAAGTAACCCTTAAATGCAGCATCTTTCAATTTGCACGGTTAATCTCGCAGGCACTTTCAGCGAGTGCTAATTTGTCGAAATACGATTCAGGACCCCGAAATTAGGCAGACTGTAGCGATCATGCACGTGCGGGATCAGCTCGGCGCGAAAACGAGCCCAAAGCTGATTTGGACATGCTTGAAATTTTCAACTTTGACATTTTTTCGATCGACCTAAAAACAACCCTCGAGATTTTCGATTAACCGCTCCAAATCAATAGATTAGGTGTTAACTAGACCTGAAAAAATGATGGTTTTCAACCAATGCATCAACTCGAATTTAGGTCAAAAAAGATCACGGTCTTAAATGCAGCATTTTCATTTTCGCCAGACGTGTATCTCTCAGGCATTTTGGGATGCTATTTTGGATGAGAGATTCAGGGACCCAGATATACCGGGTTGCCAGATGTAGAGATCATGGCACGTGCGGGATCAGCTCGGCGGGAAAACGAGCCCAAAGCTGAATTTGACCTTGCTTGAATTTTTCAATTTTGACATTTTTCGACCAATAAATCACCTCGAGATTTTCGTATTTAACCGCTCCAGAATCGATAGAATTAAGGTGTTTAACTAGAACCTGAAAAATATGGTTTTCACCTGACATCACTCGATTTAGCTCAAAAAAATGGGATCAACGAGCAAGTCATTAAATGCAGATTGTTAGAATTTTCGCACGCGGCTGTATGTCTTTGCAGCAAACTTATTCAGCGAGTGCAATTTTGTCGAAATACGATTCAGGGATCCCATTCATGCACGTGCGGGATCAGCTCGGCGTGAAAACCAGCCCAAAGCTGAATTTGGACATGCTTGATATTTTTTAAATTTTGACATTTTTTCGACAAAAAGTCACCATCGAGAGATTTTCGATTTAACCGCTCATAATCGATAGATTAGGTGTAATAGACTGAAAAAAATAATGGTTTTCACCTGCACCTGCGATTTAGGGTCAAAAAATGGGATCAACGAGCAAGTACCTTAATGCAGCATTTTCAATTTTTCGCAACGCGTTGTATCTCTGCAGGCACTTAGCAGGCGAGTGCTAATTTTGTCGAAATAGATCGGAAGAGCACACGGAATTACCCCGGTTTGCAGATGTAGAGATCATGCACGTGCGGATCAGTTCGGCACGAAAAAAACGAGCCCAAAGCTGAATTTGGAACTTCTTGAAATTTTCAATTTTGACATTTTTTCGATCAAAAATCACACCTCGAGATTTTCGATTTAAAACCGCTCCAAATGCGATATGATTAGGTGTTAACTAAGACCTGAAAATATGTTTCGACTGCATCACTCGATTTTTAGGGTAAAAAATGTGCTCAAACGAGCAATGTGACCTTAAATGCCAGCATTTCAATTTTCTGCACGCGCTGTATCTCTGCAGGAACTTATCAGCGATTGCTAATTTTGTCGAAATACGATTCAGGACCCCGAATTACCCCGGGGCAGATGTTGAGATCATGCACGTGCGGGAATCACTCGGCGCGAAAACGACCCAAAGCTGAATTGTGACATGCTTGAAAGATTCTTCAATTTTTGAACATTTTTTCACCAAAAAATTCACCCCGAGATTTTCGATTTTAACCGCTCCAAAATCGATAGTTAGGTGTTAACTAGACCTGTAAAAATATGGTTCTCACCTGCTTCATTCGATTTAGGTCAAAAAAATGGGATCAACGAGCCAAGTACCTTGAATGCAGCATTTTCAATTTTTCGCATGCGCTGTATCTCTGCAGGGACTCATCAGCGAGTGCTAATTTGTCGAAATACGGATTCACAGGACCCCGGTAATTACCCCGGGTTGCGATGTAGAGATCATGGCACGTGCGGGATCAAGCTTCGGCGCGAAACGAGCCCAAAGCTGAAATTTGAAATGCTTGAGATTTAAAATTTTGACTTTTTCGACCAAAAATCGAACCCTCGAGATTTCGAATTTAAAGCCGCCAATCGATTAGATTAGGTGTTTAACTAGACCGAAAAATATGGTTTTCACCTGCTTCACTCTATTTAGTCAAAAAATGGGATCAACGAGCAAGTACCTTTAAATGCCAGCATTTATCAATTTTCGCACGCCTGTATCTGCTGCAGGCCTTATCGCGAGTGCTCAATTTTGTCGATAATACGATTCAGGGACCACCGAATTACCCGGGTGATGCAGATGTAGAGATCATGGCACGTGCGGGATCCAAAATAATAGCCCCGCTTTTTTCGGGCCCCGCGGAAAAAAAGAAAAAATACGAAAAAAAGCCCTCCCCAAACTGATTTGGACATGCTTGAAATTTTCATTTTTGACATTTTTTTTCGACCAAAAATCACCCTCGAGATTTTCGCATTTATACCGCTCCAATCGATAGATTGAGGTGTTAACTAGACTCTGAAAAATATGGTTTCACCCTGCATCACTGATTTAGTCAAAAAATGGGATCAACGAGCGAAGTACCTTAAGATGCAGCATTATTCAATTTTTCGCAACGCGCTGTATCTCGCAGGCACATTATCAAAGCGAGTGCTAATTTTGTCGAAATTCGAAGTTCAGGGAACTCCCACATCAAGGCGGGATCAGCTCAGGCGCTGAATAACGAGCCCAAAGCTGAATTTGGAAAAAATGCTTGAAATTTTCAATTTGGACATTTTATTCGACCAAAAACTCACCTCGAGATTTTCGATACCGCTCCAAAATGCATAGTATTAGTGTTAACTAGACCGTGAAAAAAAAATAAATAAAAAATGGGTTTTTTTTCGCCAACCTTGGCATCAAAAAAAACTTTTCCCGATTTTAAGGTCAAAAAATGGGATCAACGAGAGAGTACCTAAAATGCAGCATTTTCAATTTTCCGCACGCGCTGTATCTCTGCAGGCACTTATCAGCGAGTGCTAATTTTGTCGAAATACGATTCATGGACGAGATCTTGCACGTGCGGGATCAGCTCGGTGCGAAAAACGAGGCCAAAGCTGAATTTGGACATGCTTGAAATTTCAATTTTGACATTTTTTTCGACAGAAAATCATCCTCGAGATTTGTCCGATTTAACCGCTGCAAAATCGTATAGATTAGGTGTTAAGCTAGACCTGAAAATATGGTTTTCACCTGCATCACTCGATTTAGGTCAAAAAATGGGATCAATGAGCAAGGACCTTAAATGCAGCATTTTCATTTTTCTCACACGCGCTGTATCTCTGCAGGCACTTATCAGCGAGTCTAATTTTGTCGAAATACGATTCGGGGACCCCGAATTACCCGCGGATCAAGCTCGCGCAAAACGAGCCCAAAAGCTGAATTTGTGACATGGCTTGAAATTTTCAATTTTGACTTTTTTTCGACCAAAAATCACCCTCGTCGAGATTTGCGATTTAACCGCTCCAAATCGATAAATTAGGTGTTAACTAGAACTGAAAAATATGGTTTTCACCTGCATCACTCGATTTAGGTCAAAAAATGGGATCAACGAGCAGGTACCTTAAATGCAGCATTTCAATTTTGCACGCCGCTCGTATTCTGCAGTGCACTTACCAGCGAGTGCTAATTTTGTCGAAATATCGATTCAGGACCGAATTACCCCGGGCTTTGCAGATGTAGGAGATCATGCACGGTGCGGGATCACTCCGCGCGAAACGAGCCCAAGCTGAATTTGGACGATGCTTGAAAATGTTTCAATTTGACATTTTTTCGACCAAAAATCACCAGCGAGATTTTCGATTTAACCGCTCCAAATCTACGATAGATTAGGTGTTAATAGACATGAAAAATATGGTTTTCACCTGCATCACTCGATTTAGGTCAAAAATGGGATCAAACGAGCAAGTACCTTAATGCAGCATTTTCAATTTTCGCACACGCGGTGTATCTCTGCAGGCACTTATCAGCGAGTGCTAAATTTGTCGATCGAAATACGATTCAGGGACCCCCGAATTACACCGGTTGCAGATGTAGAGATCATGCACGTGCCGGATCAGCTCGGCGCGAAAACGAGCCAAAGCTGAATTTGGGCATGCTTGAAATTTTCAATTTTGACAAGTTTTTTCGACAAAAATCAACCCTCGAGAGATTTCGAACTTTAAACTCGCTCAATCGATGAGATTAAGTTTAACTAGACCTTGAAAAATAATGGTTTTCACCTGCAATCACTCGGATTTATGTCAAAAAATGGGATCAACGGAGCAATGTACCCTAATGCAGCATTTCATTTTCGCAAGCGCTCTATCTCTGCAGGCACTATCAGCGAGTGCTAATTTTTGTCGAAATACGATTCAGGGATGTAGAGACCATGCACGTGCGGGATCAGCTCGGTGCGAAAACACGAGCCCAAAGCTGAATTTTGGACATGCTTGACATTTTCAAATTTTGAACATTTTTTTCAGACCAAAAATCCCCTGGATTTTCGATTTAACCTGCTCCAATCGATAGATTTAGGTGTTAACTAGACCCTGATAAAAATAGATTGGTTTTCCACTGCATCACTCGATTTAGTCAAAAATGGGATCACGAGCAAGACCGTTAAATGCATGCATTTTAATTTCGCACGCGCATGTTATCTCTGCAGGCACTTAATCGCGAGTGCTAATTTTGTCGAAATACGATTCAGGGACCTAGTTAGGCGCGCGGGATCAGCTCGGCGCGAAAACGAGCTCCAAAGCTGAATTTGGACATGCTTGAAATTTTCAATTTTGAACATTTTTTCGACCAAAAATCACCCCCGAGATTTTCGATTTAACCGCTCCAAATCGATAGATTTAGGTGTTAACTAGACCTGAAAAATATGGTTTTCACCTGCTTCACTCGATTAGGTCAAAAAATGGGATCAACGAGCAAGTAACTTAAATGCAGCATTTTCAATTTTCGCACGCGCTGTATCTCTGCACGCACTTATCAGCGAGAGCGAGTTCTACTTTTGTCGAAATACGATTCAGGGACCCATCATGCACGTCGGGAATCAGCCGGTCGCGAAAACGAGCTCCAAAGCTGAAATTTGGACATGCGTGGAATGTATTTTCGAAATTTTGACAATTTTTTCGACAAATCACCCTCGAGATTTTCGATTTAACCGCTCCAAATCGATAGATTAAGTGTTAACTAGACCTGAAAAATATGTGTTTTCACCTGCATTCACTCGATTTAGGTAAAAAATGCTGCATTTAAGGTACTTGCTCGTTGATCATTTTGACCTAATCGAGTGATGCAGGTGAAAACCATATTTTCAAGGTCTAGTTAAACACTTAATCTACGATTTGGAGCGGGTTAAATCGTAAAATCTCGAGGGTGATTTTTGGTCGAAAAATTGTCAAAATTGAAAATTTCAAGCATGTCCAAATTCTGCTTTGGGCTCGTTTTCGCGCCGAGCTGATCCCGCACGTGCATGATCTCTACATCTGCAACCCGACAAAATAAGCATCGCTGATGTAATGCCTGCAGAGATACGAGCGCGTGCGAAAATTTGAAAAATGCTGCATTTAAGGTACTTGCTCGTTGATCCATTTTTTGACCTAAATCGAGTGAAGCAAGTGAAAAAACAAATGTTCAGGTCTAGTTAACACTAATCTATCGATTTGGAGCGGTTTAAATCGAAAATCTCGATGGTGATTTTTTGGTCGAAAAAATGTCAATAATTGAAAATTTCAAGCATGTCCAAATCTTTGGGCTCGTTTTCGCGCCGACTGATCCCGCACGTGGTAATTCGGGGTCCTGAATCGTATTTCGACAAAAATTAGCACTCGCTGTTAAGTGCCTGCAGAGATACATGCGCGTGCGAAAATTGAAAATGCTGCCTTTAAGGTACTTGCTCGTTGATCCATTTTTTGACCTAATGAATGGATGCAGGGTGAAAAACCATATTTTTCAGGTCAGTTAATCACCTAATCTATCGATTTGGAGGCGGTTAAATCGAAATATCTAAAGAGGGTGATTTTTTTGGGTCGAAAAAAATGTCAGAAATTGAAAAATTTCAAAGCAATGGTCCAAAGTCAGCTTTGGGCTCGTTTCGCGCCGAGCTGATCCCGCACGTGCATTCGGGGTCCCTGAATCGTAATTCGACAAAATTAGCACTCCGCTGATTTAAGTGCTGCAGAGATACAGCGCGTGCGATAAATTGAAGAATGCTGCATTTAAGGCTACTTGCTCTGTTGATCCCATTTTGACCCTAAATCGAGTGATGCAGGTGAAACCATATTTTTCAGGTCTCTAGTTAACACTAATCTATCGATTTGGAGCGGTTAAATCGAAAATCTCGAGGTGATTTTTGGTCGACAAAATGCAAAATTGAAAATATCAAGCATGTCCAAATTCAGCTTGGGCTCGTTTTCGCGCCGACTGATCCCGGCACGTGCATGATCTCGTACATCTGCAACCCGGGGGTAATTCGGGGTCCCTGATCGTATTTCGACAAAATAGCACTCGCTGATAAGTGCCTGCAGAGATTATCAGCGCGTGCGAAAATTGAAATGCTGCATTTAAGGTACTTGGCTCGTTGATCCCAATTTTTGACCTAAATCGTAGTGATCAGGTGAATAAACCAAATATTTTTCGGTCTAGTTAACACTAATCTGATCGATTTTGGAGGCGGTAATCGATAATCTCGAAGGGTGATTTTTGGTCGAAAAAATGTCCAAAAAATTGAAAATTTCAAGCATGGTCCAATTCAGCTTTGGGCTCGTTTCGCGCCGAGCTGATCCCGCACGTGCATGATCTCTACACTTGCAACCCGGGGTAATTCGGGGTCCCTGAATCGTATTTCGACAAAATTAGCACTCGCTGATAAGTGCCTGCAGAGATACAGCGCGTGCGAAAATTGAAAATGCTGCATTTAAGGTACTTGCTCGTTGATCCCATTTTTGACCTAAATCGAGTGATGCAGGTGAAAACCATATTTTTCAGGTCTAGTAATCACCTAATCTATCGATTTGGAGCGGTTAATCGAAAATCTCGAGGGTGATTTTGGTCGAAAAAAGTCAAAAATGCATCAAGCATTCCAAATTCAGCTTTGGGTCGTTTTTCGCGCCGAGCTGAGTCCCAGCACGTGCATGATGGGGTCCCTGATCGTATTTCGACAAAATTAGCCCTCGCTGATAAGTGCCTGCAGAGATACGCGCTGGCGAAAATTGAAAATGCTGCATTTAGGTACTTGCTCGTTGATGCCATTTTTTGACCTAAATCGAGTGAATGCAGGGCAAACCATAATTTTTCAGTCTGTTAACACCTACTCTATCCGATTTGTGAAGCGGTTAAATCCAGAAAATCTCGAGGGATGATTTTGGTCGAAAAAATGTAAAATTGTAAATTGTCAAGCAATGTCCAATTCAGCTTTTGGGCTCGTTTTCGCGCGAGCTGAAATCCCGCACGTGCATGATGGTCCCTGAATCGTATTTCCGACAAAATTGCACTCGCTGATAAGTGCCTGCAGAGATACAGCGGATGCGAAAATTGAAAATGCTTTAAGGTACTTGCTCGTTGATCCCATTTTTTTGACCTAAATCGAGTGATGCACTTCCGATCTCATATTTTTCAGGTCTAGTTAAACACCTAATCTATCGATTTGGAGCGTTAAATCGAAATTCTCGAGGGTGATTTTTGGTCGAAAAAATGTCAAAATTGAAAATGTTCACAGCCAGGTCCAAATCAAGCTTTGGGCTCGTTTTCGCGCCGAGCTGATCCCGCACGTGCATGATGGGGTTCCCTGAATCGTATTTCGACAAAATTAGCACTCGCTGATTAGTGCCTGCAGAGATACAGCGCAAGCAAAAATTGAAGATGCTGCATTTAAGGTACTGCTCGTTGATCCCATTTTTTGACTTAAATCGAGTGAAGCAGGTGAAAAATCCATATTTTTCATGGTCTAGTTAACACTAATCTATCGATTGGAGCGGTTAAATCGAAATCTCGATGGTGATTTTTGGCGAAAAAATGTCAAAAATTGAAATTTCCACAGCATGTCAGAATTCAGCTTTGGGTGTTGTTTCGCCGCGAGCTGAAATCCGCACGTGCATGATTTTACATCTGCACCCAGGTGGTAATTCGGGGTCCGTCGCACCATCGTATTTGAAAAAATCACCGACTCGCTGATAAGTTTGCTGAAATACAGCGCGTGGCGAAATTGAAATTAGCTAGCATTTAAGGTTACTTGCTCGTTTGATTCCCTTTTCTTTGACCCTAAATCGAGTGAAGCAGGTGAAAACCATATTTTTCAGGTCTAGTTAACACTAATCTATCGATTTGGAGCGGTTAAAAGTCGAAAATTCGAGGTGATTTTTGGTCCGAAAAATGTCAACATTGAAAATTTCAAGCATTCCAATTCAAGCTTTGGGCTCGTTTTTTCGCGCGAGCTGATTCCGCACGTCATAGATGTGTGCGCAACCGCGTGCGGGGTAGATTCGGGTCCCGTGAATCGTATTTCGGACAAAATTAGGCGACTCGCTGGATAAGTGCTCAAGATACGCGCGTGCGAAAATTGAAATGCTGCATTTAAGGTACTTGCTCGTTGATCCATTTTTTTAGCTTAATCGAGTGAAGCAGGTAAAACATATTTTTTTAGGTGCTAGTTAACCACTAATCTATCGATTTGGAGCGGTTTAATCGAACTCGATGGTGATTTTTTGGTCGAAAAAATGTCAACATTGAAAATTTAAGCATGTCCAAATTCAGCTTTGGGCTCGTTTTCGCGCCGAGCTGATACCCGCACGTGCATTATCTCTACATCTGCAGCCCGGGGTAATTCGGGGTCCTGAATCGTATTTCGATAACAAATTTAAGCACTCGCCGATAAAGTGGCCTGCAGATATAGAATCGCTATAAGTTGCCTGCCAAGAGATTACAGCGCGTGCGAAAATTGAAAATCCTGCATTTAAGGTACTTGCTCGTGATGATCCCATTTTTTGACCTATATCGAGTGAAGCAGGTGAAAACAATATTTTTTTTCAGCCGTCTAGTTTAACACCTAATCTATCGATTTGGAGCGGTTAAATGGAAAATCTCGAGGGTGATTTTTTGGTCAAAAAATGTCAAAATTGAAAATTTCTTGAAGTCCAAATTCAGCTTTTTTGGGCCCGTTTTCGCGCCGAGCTGATCTCGCACGTGCATATCTCTACATCTGCAACCGGGTAATTCGGGGTCCCCGAATCGTATTTGACAAAATTAGCACTCGCTGATAAGTGCCTGCAGAGATACAGCGCTCGAAAATTGAAAATGCTGCATTTAAGGTACTTGCTCGTTGATCCATTTTTTGACCTTAAAACGAGTGAAGCAGGTGAAAACCCTATTTTTAGGTTAGTTAAACCTAATCTATCGATTTGGAGCGGTTAAATCGAAAATCTCGAGGTGATTTTTGGTCGAAAAAATGTCAAAATTGAAAATTTCAAGATGTCCAAATTCAGCTTTGGGCTCGTTTTCGCGCCCAGTTTATCCCGCACGTGCATTCTCTACATCTGCAACCGGGGGAAATTTGGGGGCCTGAATCGTATTTCGACAAATTAGCACTCGCTGATAAGTGCTGCGAGATACGCGCTGCGAAAATTGAAAATGCTGCATTTAAGGTACTTGCTCGTTGATCCCATTTTTGAACTTAATCGAGTGAAGCAGGTGAAAACCATATTTTTCAGGTCTAGTTAACACCTAATCTATCGATTTGGAGCGGTTAAATCGAAAATCTCGATGGTGATTTTTGGTCGAAAAAATGTCAAAATTGAAAATTTCAAGCATGTCCAAATTCAGCTTTGGGCTCGTTTTCGCGCCGAGCTGATCCCGCACGTGCATGATCTCTACATCTGCAACCCGGGGTAATTCGGGGTCCCTGAATCGTATTTCGACAAAATTAGCACCCGCGTTGCGAAAATTGAAAAATGCTGCATTTAAGGTATTGCTCGTTGATCCATTTTTTGACCTAAATCGAGTGATGCAGGTGAAAACCATATTTTTTCAGGTCTAGTGAACACCTAATCTACGATTTTTAGCGGTTTAAAAGAAAAAACTCGAGGTGATTTTTGGGCGAAAAAATGTCAAAATTGAAAATTTCAAGCATGTCCAAATTTTGCTTTGGGCCCCCGTTTTCGGCCGATGATCCGCACGTGCATATCTCTACATCTGCAACCCGGGGAATTCGGGGTCCCTAATCGTATTTCGACAAATTAGCACTTCGCTGATAAGTGCCTGCAGAGATACAGCGGGGTGCGAAAATTGAAAATGCTGCATTTAAGGTACTTGCTCGTTGATCCCATTTTTTGACCTAAATCGAGTGAAGCAGGTGAAAAAACCCTATTTTCAGGTCTAGTTAACACCTAATCTATCGATTAGCGGTTAAAACGAAAAACTCGAGGTGATTTTTTGGTCGAAAAAAATGTCAAAAAATTGGGAAAATTTTTAAGCATGTCCAAATTCAGCTTTTGGCTCGTTTTCGCGCCCATGATCCCGCACGTGCATATTCTACATCTGCAAACCCGGGGGTAATTTGGGGGGCCCTATCGATTTCGACAAAATTAGCATCGCTGATTGCCTGCAGAGATACAGCGCTGCGAAAATTTTTAAAATGCTGCATTTTAAGGTACTTGCTCGTTATCCCATTTTTGACCTAAAACGAGTGAAGCAGGTGAAAACCATATTTTTCAGGTTAGTTAAAACCTAAAATCGTTTTGGGGCGGTTAAATGAAAAACTCGAGGGGGATTTTTGGTCGAAAAAATGTCAAAATTGAAAATTTAAAAATGCCAAATTCCCTTTGGGGTCGTTTTTCGGGCCCGAGTGATCCCCACGTGATATCTCTACATCTGCAACCGGGGGGAATTCGGGGGGCCCTAATCGATTTCGCAAAAATTGCATCGCTGATAAGTGCCCGCAAGTAACCCAGCGGGGAAAAGAAAATTGAAAATTGCTTTTTCCCCTTTTTATAAAAATGGGGAAAAAAAAATTTTTTTGGTTTTAGTTAACATAACTATTTTAGGGGTTTAAAACAAATCTATGGTTTGTTTTTGGTCGAAAAAATGAAATTGAAAATTTCAAGCATTTCCAATTCAGCTTTGGGGTCTTTTCGCCCCACTATCCCGCCGTGCATATTCTACATCTGCACCCCGGGGGAATTTGGGGGCCCTAATCGTATTTTACAAAATTAGACTCGCTGTAAGTGCCGCAGAGAAACAGCGCTGCCTTGAAAAAAACTGCATTTAAGGGACTTGCCGTTGATCCCCTTTTTTTTACCTAAATCAAAGGGGAAACAGGTAAAAACCCTATTTTTCAGGGTTTGTTAAACCTAATCTATCGATTTGGAGCGGTTAAATCGAAATCTCGAGGGATTTTTGGGCGAAA
>JAJKFJ010002414.1:0-22323 GCA_027382625.1 Tetmemena sp. SeJ-2015
ATCCCGTGCACTAAACTATTACTTTTAATTAAAAATATGAATTACCACTTAAAAATAGAAGAGAACAGATTTAGGATGGTGAAAGTCGAGTATTTTTGAGATCTTAAGCTTAGATTTTTGGAAAACTCAGTATAATCTGACAGCAACTCATTCACTTTTCAGATTAAAAATAACCCTGGTAACTTTATTCTTCACTCTAAAATGATACCTTTGAGAGGAACAGATTTAGGATCGGATTTAACTTTAGTCGACGTATTTTGAGATCTTATGCTTGAGATTTTTATGAAACTCAGTATGCTCCGACACAAACTATTTCACTTTCAGAAGTTAAAATAACCCTGGGTAAATTTATTCTTCCACTCTAAATATCACCTTATGAAGAGAACAGATTAGGACGAGATTGAATTAGTCACGTATTTTTGTCTTAATGCTTGAGATTTTTTTTTTTTTTTTTTTTTTTTTTTTTTTTTTTTTTTTTTTTTTTTTTTTTTTTTTTTTTTTTTTTTTTTTTTTTTTTTTTTTTTTTTTTTTTTTTTTTTTTTTTTTTTATCACCTTATGAGAGAGAACAGATTTAGGATCGAGGATTTTAAATTTGTCGACGTATTTTTTAGTCTTAATGCTTTGGGTTTTTATGGAAAATCAGATGCATCTCACAGCAAACTATTTCACTTTTCAGAAGTTAAAAATAACCCTGGTGTAAATTTTTCTTCGACTCTAAAATGATCACCTTATTTAGAGAGAACAGATTTTAGGACGAGGGTTGAACTTTTAGTCGCGTATTTTGGGCTAAGGGTTGAGATTTTTAAAGGAAAACTAGTATGCATCTCACACAAAATCATTTCACTTTTCGAAGTTAAAAAATAACCCTGGAATTTTTTTCTTCGCACTCTAAAATAACACCTTATGAGGGAAAAGATTTAGGATCGAGGATTGAAATTTAGTCGACGTATTTTTGAGATCTTAAAGCTTGAGATTTTTTTGGAAAACTAGTATGCTCTCGAAGAAACTCATTTCACTTTTCAGAAAGTTAAAATAACCCTGGTGTAACTTTATTCTTTGCACTCTAAAATGATCACCTTTTGAGAGAGAACAGATTTAGGGTCGGGGATTTAATTTAGTCGACGTATTTTTGAGATCTTAATGCTTGAGATTTTTATGGAAAACTCAGTATGCATCTCGACAGCAAACTCATTTCACTTTTCAGAGTTAAAAATAACCCTGGTGTAACTTTATTCTTCGCACTCTAAAATGATCACCTTATGAGAGAGAACAGATTTAGGATCGAGGATTGAACTTTAGTCGACGTATTTTTGAGATCTTAATGCTTGAAATTTTTAAGGATAACTCAGTATGCATCTCGACAGCAAACTCATTTCACTTTTCAGAAGTTAAAAATAACCCTGGTGTAACTTTATTCTTCGCACTCTAAAATGATCACCTTATGAGAGAGAACAGATTTAAGACCGAGGATTGAACTTTAGTTGCGGATTTTTTTAGATCTTAATGCTTGAGATTTTTATGGAAAACTCAGTATGCATCTCGACAGCAAACTCATTTCACTTTTCAGAAGTTAAAAATAACCCTGGTGTAACTTTATCTTCGCACTCTAAATGATCACCTTATGAGAGAGAACAGATTTAAGACCGAGGATTGAACTTTAGTTGCGGATTTTTTTAGATCTTAATGCTTGAGATTTTTATGGATAACTCAGTATGCATCTCGACAGCAAACTCATTTCACTTTTCAGAAGTTAAAAAAAACCCGGTGTAACTTATTCTTCGCACTCTAAAATGATCACCTATGAGAGAACAGATTTAGGATCGAGATTGAACTTTAGTCGACGTTTTTTGAGATCTTAATGCTTGAGATTTTTTATGAAAACTCAGTATGCACTCGACAGCAAACTATTTCACTTTTCAGAAGTTAAAAATAACCCTGTGTAACTTTATTCTTCGCACTCTAAAAATGATCACCTTATGAGAGAGAACAGATTTAGGATCAGGATTAACTTTAGCGAGTATTTTTGAGATCTTAATGCTTGAGATTTTTATGGAAACTCAGTATGCTCTCGAAGCAAATCATTTACTTTTAGAAGTTAAATACCTGTGTAACTTTATTCTTCGCATCAAAATGATCACTTATGAGAGAGAACAGATTTGGATCGAGGATTTAACTTTAGTCGACGTATTTTGAGATCTAATGCTTGAGTTTTTTAGGAAACTCATAGCATCTCGAAGCAAATCATTTCACTTTAGAAGTAAAAATACCTGGTGTAACTTTATTCTTCGCACTCTAAGATCACCTTATGAGAGGAACAGATTTAGATCGAGATTAACTTTAGTCGACGTATTTTTGAGATTAATGCTTGAGATTTTTATGGAAACTCAGTATGCATCTCGACAGCAAACTCATTTCACTTTTCAGAAGTTAAAAATAACCCTGGTGTAACTTTATTCTTCGCACTCTAAAATGATCACCTTATGAGAGAGAACAGATTTAGGATCGAGGATTGAACTTTAGTCGACGTATTTTTGAGATCTTAATGCTTGAGATTTTTATGGAAAACTCAGTATGTTATGCATCTCGACAGCAAACTCATTTCACTTTTCAGAAGTTAAAAATAACCCTGGTGTAACTTTATTCTTCGCACTCTAAAATGATCACCTTATGAAGAGAGAACAGTTTAAGGATCGAGGATTGAACTTTAGTCGACGTATTTTTGAGATCTTAATGCTTGAGATTTTAAAGGATAACTCAGTATGCATCTCGACAGCAAACTCATTTCACTTTCAGAAGTTAAAAATAAAACCGTCGATAAACTTTATTCTTCGCACTCTAAATGATCAACCTTTATTGAGAGAGAACATGATTTATTGGAATCGAGGATTGAACTTTATCGACGTTTTTTGAGATCTAATGCTTGAGATTTTTAAGGAAAACTCAGTATGCCTCTCGACAACAAACTCATTTCACTTTTCAGAAGTTAAAAAATAACCCTGGTGTAACTTTATTCTTCGCACTGCTAAAATGATCACCTTATGAGAGAGAACAGATTTAGGATCGAGGAATGTAAACTTTAGTCGACGTATTTTTTAAAGATCTTAAGCTTGAGAATTTTTATGGTTAAAACTCATATGCCATCTCGACGCAAACTCCAATTTCACTTTTCGAAGTTAAAATAACCCTGGTGTAACTTTATTCTTCGCAATCTAAAATGATCACCTTATGAGAGAGAACAGATTTAGGATGAGGATTGAACTTTAGTCGACGTATTTTTGAGATCTTAATGCTTGAGATTTTATGGAAAACTCAGTATGCATCTCGACAGCAAACTATTTTCACTTTTCAGAAGTTAAAAATAACCCTGGTGTAACTTTATTCTTCGCACTATAAAATAATCACCTTATGAGAGAGAACAGATTTTAGGGATGAGGATTGAACTTTAGTCCGACGTATTTTTGAGATCTTAATGCTTGAAAATTTTAATGGAAAACTCAGTATGCATCTCGACAGCAAACTCATTTCAATTTTCAGAAGTTAAAATAACCCTGGTGTAACCTTATTCTTCGCACTCTAAAATGATCACCTAATGAGAGAGAACAGATTTAGGAACGAGGATTAAACTTTAGTCGACGTATTTTGAGATCTTAAATGCTTGAGATTTTTTATGGAAAACTCAGTATGCATCTCGACAAGCAAACTCATTCAACTTTTCCAGAAGTTTAAAAAATAACTGGTGTAACTTTATTTTCTTCGCACTCTAAAATGATCAACTTATGAGAGAGAACAGATTTAGGATCGAGGATTTAACTTTAGTCGACGTATTTTGAGATCTAATGCTTGAGATTTTTAAGGATACTCAATTTGCACGACACAAACTCATTTCACTTTTCAGAAGTTAAAATAACCCTGGATAAACTTTATTCTTCGCACTCTAAAATGATCACCTATGAGAGAGAACAGATTTTAGGATCGAGATTGAACTTTAGTCGAACGTAATTTTTGAGATCTTATGCTTGAGATTTTTTGGAAAACGTCAGTATGAAATCTCGAACAAGCAAACTCCATTTCACTTTTAGAAATTTAAAATAACCCGGGTGTTAACTTTATGCTTCGCACTCTAAAAATGATCAACCTTATGAGAGAGAGACATGATTTAGGATCGAGGATTGAACTTTAGCCGACGTATTTTTGAGATCTTAATGCTTGAGATTTTTATGGAAAACTCAGTATGCATCTCGACAGCAAACCCATTTCATTTTCAGAAGTTTAAAATAACCCTGGTGTAACTTTATTCTTCGCACTCTAAAATGATCACCTTATGAAGAGAGAAACAGATTTAGGATCGAGGATTGAACTTAGTCGACGTATTTTTGTAAGATCTTAATGCTTGAGATTTGTATGGAAAACTCAGTAGGCATCTCGACAGCAAACTCATTTCACTTTCAGAAGTTAAAATAACCCTGGTGTAACTTTATTCTTCGGACTCTAAAATGATCACATTATGAGAGAGAACAGATTTAGGAATCGAGGATTGAACTTTAGTCGACGTATTTTGAGATCTTAATGCTTGAGATTTTTTAATGGAAACTCAAGTATGTGCATCTCGACAGCAAAACCTCATTTTCACTTTTCAGAATTTTAAAAATAACCGCTGTGTAAACTTTATTCTTCGCACTCTAAAATGATCACCTAGTAGAGAGAACAGATTTAGGATCGAGGATTGGACTTTAGTCGGACGTATTTTAGAGATCTTAATGCTTGAGATTTTTATGGAAAACTCAGTATGGTATCTCTCGACAAGCAAACTCATTTCACTTTTCAGAAGTTAAAATAACCCTGGTGTAACCTTATTCTTCGCACTCTAAAATGATCACCTTATGAAGGAACAGATTTAGGAAATCGAGGATTGAACTTAGTCGACGTATTTTTGAGATCTTAATGCTTGAGATTTTTTATGGAAAACTCAAGTATGCAATCTCGAACAGCAAACCTCATTTCCACTTTCAGAAGTTAAAAAAATAACCCTGTGTAACTTTATTCTTCGGCAACCTAAAATGATAACCTTTGAGAGAGAAACAGATTTAGGATCGAGGAATAGATTTAGTCGACGTATTTTTGAGAACTTAATGCTTGTGAGATTTTTAGGGAAAACTCAGTATGCATCTCGACAGAAAACTCATTTAACTTTTCAGAAGTTAAAAATAACCCTGGTGTAACTTTATTCTTCGCACTCTAAAATGATCACCTTATGAGAGAGAACAGATTTAGGATCGGGGATTGAACTTTAGTCGACGTATTTTTGAGATCTTTATGCTTGAGATTTTTATGGAAAACTCAGTATGCATCTCGACAGCGAAAACTCATTTCACTTTTCAGAAGTTTTAAAAATAACCCTGGTGTAACTTATTCTTCGCACTCTAAAATGATCACCTTATGAAGAGAGAACAGATTTAGGATGGAGGATTGAACTTTAGTCGACGTAATTTTTGAGATCTTAATGCTTGAGATTTTTATGGAAATCTCAGTATGCATCTCGACAGCAAACTCATTTCACTTTTCAGAAGTTAAACATAACCCTGGTGTAACTTTATTCTTCCACTCTAAATATCACCCTTTTGAGAGAGAACAGATTTAGGATCGAGGATTGAACTTTAGTCGAGTATTTTTGAGATCTTAATGCTTGAATTTTTATGGAAAACTCAGTATGCATCTCGACAGCAAACTCATTTCACTTTTCAGAAGTTAAAAATAACCACTGGTGTAACTTTTTTAAATTCTTTTTCCACCCGGCTATAACTCTAAAAATCACCTTAATGAAGAGAAAACAGATTTAGGATCGAGGGGATTGAACTTTAGTCGACGTATTTTTGAGATCTTAATGCTTGAGATTTTAATGGAAAACTCAGTTTGCCGTGCTCTTCCGATCTTTCACTTTTCAGAAGTTAAAAATAACCCTGGTGTAACTTATTCTCCACTCAAAATGATCACCATATGAGAGAGAACAGATTTAGGATTCGAGGAATTGAACTTTAGTCGACGTATTTATGAGATCTTAATGTCTTAGATTTTTTATGGAAAACTCTAGTAATGCACTCTCGAACAGCAAACTCATTTCAAACTTTTTCAGAAAGTTAAAAAACGCCTGGTGTAACTTTATTCTTCGCACTCTAAATGATCACCTTATGAGGAGAGAACAGATTTAGGATCGAGGATTGAACTTTAGTCGAAGGCTATTTTTGAAGATCTTAATGCTTGAGATTTTAAATGGAAAACTCAGTATGCATCTCGACAGCAAACTCAATTCTCACTTTTCAGAATTAAAAATAACCTGGTGTAACTTTATTCTTCGGCACTCTTAAAATGATCACCTTATGAGAGAGAACAAATTTAGGATCGAGGATTGAACTTTATTCGACGTATTTTGAGATCTTAATGCTTGAGATTTTTATGGAAAAATCAGTATGCAATCTCGACAGCAACCTCATTTCACTTTTCAGAAGTATAAATAACCCTGGTGTAACTTTTTTCTTCGCACTCTAAAATGATTCACCTTATGAGAGAGAACAGATTTTAGATCGAGGATTGAACTTTAGTCGACGTATTTTGAAGATCTTAATTGCCTTGAGATTTTTAATGGATAATCATATGCCATTCTCGACAGCAAAACTCCATTCACTTTTCACAAGTTAAAAATAACCCTGGTGTAACTTTATTCCTCGCACTCTAAAAATGATCACTCTATGAGAGAGAACAGATTTAGGATCGAGGATTGACATTTAGTCGGACGTATCTTTGAGATCTTAATGCTTGAAGATTTTATGGATAACTCAGTATGCATCTCGAGACAGAAAACTCATTTCACTTTTCAGAAGTTAATAAATAACCCTGGTGTAACTTTATTCTTCGCACTCTATAATGATCACCTTATGAGAGAAAACAGATTTTAGAATCGAGGATTGAACTTTAGTCGACGTATTTTTTGAGATTCTTAATGCTTGAGATTTTTATGGAAAACTCAGTATGCATCTCGACAGCAAACTATTTCACTTTTCAGAAAGTAAAAAATAACCCTGGTGTAACTTTATTCTTCGCACTCTACAATGATCAACCTTATGAAAGAGAACAGATTTAGGATCGAGGATTGAACTTTAGTCGACGTAATTTTGAGATCCTTAATGCTTGAGATTTTTTATGGAAAACTCAGTATGCATTTCGACAGCAAACCAATTTCACTTTTCAGAAGTTAAAAAATAACCCTGGTGTAACTTTATTCTTCGCACTCTAAAATGATCACCGTATGAAAGAGAACAGATTTAGGATCGAGGATTGAACTTTGTCGACGTATTTTGAGATCTTAATGTTTGAGATTTTTATGGAAAACTCGGTTACGCATCTCGACAGCAAACTCATATCTTTTTAGAAGTTAAAAATAACCCTGGTGTTACTTTATTTCTTCGCACTCTAAATGATCACTCTTAATGGAAGAGAACAGATTTAGGATGCGAGGATTGAACTTTTAAGTCGACGTATATTTTGAGATCTTAATGCTTGAAGAATTTTTTATGGAAAACTCAAGTTGCATCTTCGACAGCAACTCATCTTCAACTTTTCAGAAAAAGTTAAAAATAACCCTGGTGTAACTTTATTCTTCGCACACTAAAATGATCCACCTTATGAGAGAAAACAGATTTAGGATCGAGGATTGGAACTTTAGTCGACGTTTTTTGAGATCTTTAATGCTTGAACAGATTTTTATGGTCAGACGTGTGCTCTTCCGATCTAGCAAACTCATTTCACTTTCAGAAGTTAAAAATAACCCTGGTGTAACTTTATTCTTCGCACTCAAAATGATCACCTTATGAGAGAGAACACATTTAGGATCGAGGATTGAACCTTAATCGACGTATTTTTGAGATCTTAATGCCTGGAGATTTTTATGGATAACTCAGTGATGTCATCTCGACCAAACTTCATTTCACTTTTCAGTTAACATAACCCTGGTGTAACTTTATTCTTCACACTTTAAAATGATTACATTATGAGAGAGAACAGATTTAGGATCGGAGGATTGAACTTAGTCGACGTATTTTTGAGATCTAATGCTTGAGATATTTATGGAAAACTCAGTATGGCATCTCGCAGCAAACTATTTTCACTTTTCAGAAGTTAAAGATACCCTGGTGTACTTTATTCTTTGCGCACCTCTAAAATGATCCCTTTATGAGGAGATGACAGATTTTAGGATCGAGGAATTGAACTTTAGTGCGACGTATTTTTGAAGATCTAATCTGAGATTTTTATGGAAAACTCAGTATGCATTTCGACAGCAAACTCATTTCCCTTTTCAGAAGTTAAAAATAACTCTGGTGTAACTTTATTTTTCGCACTCTAAAATGATCACTTAATGAGAGAGTACAGATTTAGGATCGAGGATTGAAATTTAGTCGAACGTATTTTTGAAATCTTAATGCTTGAGATTTTTATGGAAAACTCAGTATGCATCTCGGCAGCAAACTCATTTCACTTTTTCAAATTAAAAATAAACCCTGTTGTACTTTATTCTTCGCACTCTAAAATGATCACCCTATGAGAGAACAGAATTAGGATCGAGGATTGAACTTTAGTCGACTGTATTTTTGAGATCTTAATCTGAGAATTTTTTAAGGGAAAACTTCAGTAAGCATCTCGACAAGCAAAACTCATTTCAGACACTTCAGAATTAAAAAATAACCCTGGTGTAACTTTATTCTCGCGCTCTAAAATGATCACCTTATGAGAGAGAACAGATTTAGATCGAGATTGAACTTTAGTCGACGTATTATTTTAAGATCTTAATGCTTGAGATTTTATGGCAAACTCAGTATGCATCTCGAAAGCAACTAATTTCACTTTCAGAAGTTAAAAATAAACATGGTGTAACTTTATTCTTCGCACTTCGTAAAATGATCAACCTTATGAAGAGAGAAGCAGATTTTAGGATTGAGGATTGGAACTTTAAGTCGACGTATTTTTGAGATCTTAATGCTTGAAGATTTTTATGGAAACTCATGTAAGCATCTCGCCATGCAAACTATTTCACTTTCAGAATGTAAAAATAACCTGGTGTAACTTTTCTTCGCACTCTAAAATGAACACCTTATGAAAGAGAACAGATTTAGGATCGAGGATTGAACTTTAGTCGACTGTATTTTTTGAGATCTTAATGCTTGAGATTTTTAAGGAAAACTATGCATCTCGACACAAACTCATTTCACTTTTTAAGAAGTTAAAAATAACCCTGGTGTGACTTTATTCTTCGCACTCTAAATGAATCACCTTATGGAGAGAAGAACAGATTTAGAATCGAGGATTGAACCTTACTGTAGACGTATTTTTGAAGGATCCTTAATGCTTGACGATTTTTATGGAAAACTCATGATGCAATCTCGACAGCAAAACTCATTTTCAGCTTTTCAGAAGTTATAATAACCCTTGGTGTAAGCTTTATTCTTCCGCACTCTAAAATGATTCACCTTATGAGAGAGAACAGATTTAGGATCGAGGATTGAACTTTAGTCGAAGTATTTTTGAGATCTTAATGCTGAATTTTTATGAAACTCAGTATGTTATGCATCTCGACAGCAAACTCATTTCACTTTTCAGAAGTTAAAATAATAACCGCTGGTGTAACTTTATTTCTTCGCACTCATAAATATGATCACCTTATGAGAAGAGAACAGAAAAAATTAGGTCGAGGGATGAAAACTTTAGTCGACGTTATTATTTGAGATCTTAATGCTAAGAGATTTTTATATGGAAAACTGCAGTAAGATTGCATCTCGACAGCAAAACTCATTTCACTTTTCAAGATCGGAAGAGTAACCCTTAGTGATAACTTTATTCTTCGCACTCTAAAAAGATCACCTTATGAGAGTGAACAGATTTAGGATCGAGGCTTGAACTTTAGTCGACGTATTTTGAGATCTTAGATCTTGAGATTTTAAGGATAATCAATTGCCTCTCGACAGCAAACTCATTTCACTTTCAGATAAGTTAAAAATAAACCCTGGTGTAACTTTTATTCCTCGCGATCTAAAATGATCTACCTTAATTGAAGAGAGAACAGATTTAGGGATCGAGGATTGAACTTTAGTCGACGTATTTTGAGATCTTAAGCTTGAGATTTTAATGGAAAACTCAGTATAATGCATCTCGACAGCAAAACCAATTTCACATTTTCAGAAAGTTAAAAAATAACCCGGTGTAACTTTTATTCTTCGCACTCTAAAATGATTCACCTTATGAGAGAGAAACAGATTTAAGGAAGAGGTTGAACTTTATCGACTGTAATTTTTGAGATCTTAAATGCTTGAGATTTTTTATGGAAAAACTCAATTTCGCTCTTCGACAGCAAAACTTCATTTGCCTTTCAGAAGTTAAAAAATAACCCATGGTGTAACTTTATTCTTCGCACTCTATAATGATCACCTTATGAGAGAACAGATTTAGGATCGAGGATTGAACTTCAGTCGACGTATTTTTGAGATCTTATGCTTGAGATTTTTAAAGGATACCAGTATGCATCTTGACACAAACTCATTTCACTTTTCAGAGTTTAAAAATAACCCGGGTGTAACTTTATTCTTCGCACTCTAAAAATGATCACCTTATGAAAGAGAACAGATTTAGGATCGAGTATTGAACTTTAGTCGACGTTATTTTTTTGAGAATCTTAAATTGCTTAAGATTTTTATGGAAAACTCAGTATGTCATCTGACAAGTCAATACTCATTTCACTTTCAGAAAGTTAAAATAACCCTGGTTAAACTTTAAATTCTTCGCACTCTAAAATGATCAACTTATGAGAAGAGAACAGATATTGGATCGAGGATTGAACTTAGTCGACGTATTTTTGAGATCTTAATGCTTGAAAATTTTTATGGAAAACTCATTATGCATCTCGACACAGCAAACTCATTTCACTTTCAGAAGTTAAAATTAACCCTGGTGTAACTTTATTCTTCGCACCGAAAAATGAATCACCTATGAGAGAGAACAAATTTTAGGATCGAGAGAATTGAGACTTTGTCGACGATATTTTTACTTTTTGGAGATCTTTAAGCTGAGATTTTTTAAGGATAACTCATAAATCCTCTCGACAAAGCAAACTCATTTCAACTTTCAGAAGTTATAAAATAACTCCCTGGTTGTAACTTATTCTTTCGCACTCTAAAATATCACCTTAATGTAAGAGACAATTTAGGATCGAGGATTGAACTTTATAAGTTCGACCGTATCTTTTTGAAGATCTAATCTTGAGATTTTAAAGGATTAAACTCAGTATGCATACTCACCAGCAACGTCATTTCACCTTTTTCAGAAGTTAAAAATAACCCTGGTGTAACGTTAATCTCGCACTCATAAAATTTAATTCACCTTATATAAGAGAGAAACAGTTTTAGGATCGAGCGATTGAAACTTTAGTCGAGCGTATTTTTTGTATGATCTTAATGCTGAGAATTTTAATGAAAACTCATATCGCTATCTCGACAAGCAAACTCATTTCAACTTTTCAGAAAGTTAAAAATAAACCCTGGTGTAACTTTAATTCTGTTCGCACTCGAAAAATTGAATCAAGCTTATGAGAGAAAAGATAGGAATCGAGGCATTCGAACTTTAGTCGACGTATTTTTGAGATGCTTAATTGCTTTGAGATTTTTATGGAATAAACTCATTATGCAATCTCGAAAGCAAACCTATTTCACTTCAGAAGCTTATAAAATAACCCTGGTGTAACTTTATTCTTGGCACTCTAAAATGATTCACCTTATGAGAGAGAACAGATTTAGAATCGAGGAATTGAACTTAGTCGACGTATTTTTGAGATCCTATGATGCTTGAGATTTTAATGGAAAACTCAGTAATGCATTCTCGATCAGCATATACTCATTTCACTTTTCAAGTAAGTTAAAAATAAACCCGGTGTAACTAATTCCTTCGCACTCTTAAAATGATCACTCTTACTGAGAGAGGAACAGATTTAGGATCGATGGATTGAACTTGTCGATTCGATATTTTTGAGATCTTAATGCTTGAGATTTTTATGGAAAACTCAGTATCTCTCGACGCAAACTCATTTCACTTTCAGAATTAAAAATAACCCTGGTGTAACTTTATCCTTCGCACTCTAAAATGATCACCTTATGAGAGAGAACAAGATCGGAAGCGAAGGATTGAACTTTTAGTCGACGTATTTTTGAGACTTATGCTTGAGATTTTATGGAAAACTCAGTATGGCATCTCTCGACAGGCAAACTCATTTTCACTTTTCAGAAGTTATAAATAACCCTGGTGTAACTTTAATCTTCGCACTCAAAATGATCACCTTATGAGAGAGAACAGATTTTAGATCGAGGATTGAACTTTTAGTCGACGTATTTTGAGAATCTTTAATGCTTGAGATTTTTAAAGGATAACTCAGTATGCCTCTCGACAGCACACTCATTTCACTTTTCAGAAGTTTAAAAATACACCCTGGTGTAACTTTATTCTTCGGCACTCTAATAATATACACCTTAGAGAGAGAACGAGATTAGATCGAGGAAATTGAAACTTATCCGACGTATTCTGAGTCCGTGAAGCTGAGAGTTTAAAGGATTAAACTCAGTAAGCAATTCGAACAGGCAAAACTCATTTCATTTTCAGAAGTTAAAATAATCCTGGTGTAACTTTATTCTTCGCACTTTAAAATGATCACCTTATATACACGACGCTCTTCCGATCTGAGGATTGAACTTTAGTCGACGGATTTTTGTGAGATCTTAATGCTTGAATTTTTAAGGGTAAACTCAGTATGCATCTCGACAGCAAACTCATTCACTTTTCAGAAGTTAAAAAATAACCCTGGTGTAACATATTCTTCGCACTCTATAAATGATCACCTATAGAGAGAACGATTTTAATCGAAGGGATTGACTTTAAGTCCGACGTATTTTTTGAGATCTTAATGCTTGATATTTTTATGGAAAACCTCAGTATGCATTCTCGAACAAGCAAAACTCATTTCTACTTTTTCAGAAGTTTAAAATAACCCTGGTGTAACTTTATTCTTCCCGCACTCTAAAATGATCACTATGAGAGAGAACAGATTTAGGATCGAGGATTGAACTTTAGTCGACGTATTTTTGGGATCTTAATGCTTGAGATTTTTATGGAAAACTCAGTATGCATCTCGACAGCAAACTCATTCCAACTTTTTTCAGAAAGTTAAAAATAAACCCGGTGTAACTTTATTCTTTGCGGCACTCCTAAAATGATCACCTTATGAGAGAGAACAGATTTAGGATCGAGGATGGAACTTTAGTCGACGTATTTTTGAGATCTTAATGCTTGAGATTTTTATGGAAAACTCAAGTAGCAATCTCGACAAGCAAACTCATTTACTTTTCAGAAGTTAAAAATAACCCTGGTGTGACTTTATTCTTCGCACTCTAAAATGATCACTTATGAGAGAGAAACAGATTTAGGATTCGAGGAATTGAATTTTAGTCGACGTATTTTTGAATTCTTAATGCTTGAGATTTTTTTTATGGAAAACTCAGTATGATCTCGACAGCAAACTAATTTGCACTTTTCAGAAGTTAAAAATAACCCTGTGTAACTTATTTCTTCCACTCTAAAATGAGTCACCGTAGAGAGAGAAAGATTTAGGATTCGAGATTGAATTTATCGACGTATTTTTGAGATCTAGATCTGAGTTTTTATTGAAAAATCCAGTATGCAATCTCGACACAAAACTCATTACTTTCAAGAAGTTAAAAATAATCCCTGGTGTAACTTATTCTTCGCACTCTAAAATGATCACTTTATGAGAGAGAACAGATTAGGATCGAGGATTGAAACTTTAGTCGACGTAAAGTTTTTGAGATCTTAATGCTGAGATTTTTTATGGAAAACTCAGTACGCATCTCGACAGAAACCATTCACTTTCAGAATTTAAAATAACCCTGTTGTAACTTTATTCTTCGCACCTAAAATAATGATCACCTATGAGAGAGAACAGATTTAAGATCGAGGATTGAACGTTAGTCGACGTATTTTTGAGATCTTAATGCTTGAGTTTTTATGGAAAACAGTATGCATCGTCGACAGCACAACCTCTATCACTTTTCAGAAGAAGAAAAAATAACCCTGGTGTAACTTTAATCTTCGCACGCTAAAATGATCACCTTATGAGAGAGAACGGATTTAGGATCGAGGATTGACTTTAGTGCGTATTTTGAAATCTTAATGCTTGAGATTTTTATGGAAACCTCAGTATGCATCTTGACAGCAAACTCATTTCACTTTCAGAAGTTAAAAATAACCCTGGTGTAACTTTAATCTTCGCACTCTAAAATGATCCACCTTATGAGAGAGAACAGATTTTAGATCGAGGATTGAACTTTAGTTCGACGTATTTTTGAGATCTTAATGCTTGAGATTTTAAAGGATAACTCAATTTGCCTCTCGACAGCAAACTCATTTCACTTTTCAGAAGTTAAAAATAACCCTGGTGTAACTTTATTCTTCGCACTCTAAAATGATCAACTTATGAGAGAGAACAGATTTAGGATCGAGGATTGAACTTTAGTCGACGTATTTTTGAGATCTTAAATCTGTATTTTTAAAGATAACTCAGTATGCATCTCGACAGCAACTCATTTCACTTTTCCAGAAGTTAAAATAACCCTGGTGTAACTTATTCTTCGCTCTAAAATGATCACTTTATGAGAGAGAACAGATTAGGATCCGAGGATTGAACTTTATCGACGTAATTTTTGAGATTTAATGCTTGAGATTTTTATGAAAACTCAGTATGCATCTCGACAGCAAACTCATATTCACTTTTCAGAAAGTTAAAAATACCTGGTGTACTTTATTCTTCGCACATCTTAAAATGACACCTTATGAGAAGAGAACCAGATTAGGATCGAGGATTTAACTTTAGTCGACGTATTTTTGAGATCATAATGCTTAGATTTTTATGGAAACTCAGTATGCAATTCTTCGGACAGCAAACTCAATTTCAGTTTCAGACGTGTGCTCTTCCGATCTGTGTAACTTTATTCTTCGCACTCTTAAAATTTGACACCTTATGAGATGGAACCTGATTTAGAATCGAGGATTGAACTTTAGACGAAGTATTTTTGAGATTTAATGCTTGAGATTTTTATGTAAAAACTCCGTATGCATCTCGACAGCAAACTTCATTTCACTTTTCAGAAGTTAAAATAACCCTGGTGTAACTTTTATTCTTCGCACTCTAAAAATGATCACCTTATAGGAGAGAACAGATTTTGGATCGAGGATTGCACAAAGCTGAATTTGGACCTTCTTGACATTTTCAATTTTCACATTTTTTTGACCACAAAAATTCACCATCGAGAATTTCGATTCAACCGCTCCAAATCGATAGATTAGGTGCTTACTAGACCTGAAAAATATGGTTTTCATTGCTTACTCGATTTAGCTCAAAAAAATTGGTGGGATCAACGAGCAAGTTACCTTAAATGCAGCATTTTTCAATTTCGCATGCGCTGTATCTCTTGCAGGCACTCATCAGCGAGTGCTAATTTGTTCGAAATACGATTCAGGGACCCCGAATATGCACGTGTTGCAAATGTAGAGATCATGCACGTGCGGATCAACTCGCACGGAAAAACGAAGCCCCAAGCTTGAATTTGGACCTACAAAAATATTCAATTTCCACATTCTTTTCGACCAAAATCACATCGGAATTCGATTCAACCGCTCCAAATCGATAGATTAGGTGTTTACTAGACCTGAAAAATATTGTTTTCATCATGCTTTTCACTCGATTTAGCTTCAAAAAATGGTGGATCAACGAGGCAAGTACCTTTAAAATGCAGCATTTTTTCAATTTTCGCATTGCGTGTATCTCTGCAGGCACTCATCACCGAGTGCTAATTTTGTCGAAATACGATTCAGGACCCCGAATTACCCGGGCTGCAGATGTAGAGATCATGCACGTGCGGGATCAACTCGGCACGAAAACGAGCCCCAAGCTGAATTTGGACCTACCAACAAAATTTCAATTTTCACATTTTTTCGACCAAAAATCACCATCGAGAATTTCGATTCAACCGCTCCAAATCGATAGATTAGGTGTTAACTAGACCTGAAAAATATGGTTTTCATCTGCTTCACTCGATTTAGCTCAAAAAATGGTGGGATCAACGAGCAAGTACCTTAAATGCAGCATTTTCAATTTTCGCATGCGCTGTATCTTTGCAGGCACTCATCAGCGAGTGCTAATTTTGTACGAAATACGATTCAGGACCCGAATTACCCGGCTTGCAGATGTTTAGAGATCATGCATCGTGCGGGATCAACTCGGCACAAAAACGAGCCCAAAGCTGAATTTGGTTGGATCAAGAAATTTTTCAATTTTCACATTTTTTCGACCAAAAATCACCATCGAGAATTTCGTTTCTAACCGCCTCAAATCGATAGATTAGGTGTATTAACTAGACCTTGAAAAATATAGGTTTTTCTTCTGCTTCACTCGAATTAAGGTTCAAAAAATTTGGTAATGGGATCAACGAGCAAGTACTAAATGCTGCATTTTCAATTCGCATGCGCTGTATCTCTGCAGGCACTCATCAGCGAGTGCTAATTTTGTCGAAATACGATTTAGAGGGACCCCGAATTACCCGGCTTGCAGATGTAGAGATCATGAACGTGCGGGATCAACTCGGCACGAAAACGAGCCAAAGCTGAATTTGGACAAACAAGAATATTCAATTTTCACATTTTTTCGACCAAAATCCTCACCATCGAGAATTTCGATTCAACCCCTCCCAATCGATAGATTAGGTGTTTACTAGACCTGAAAATATGGTTTTCATTTCTGCTTCACTCGATTTCAGCTCAAAAAATGGGGGATCACACGAGCAAAGTACTTAAATGCCAGATTTTCAATTTTCGCATGCGCTGATATCTCTGCAGGCACTCATCAGCGAGTTCCTAATTTGTCGAAATACGATTCAGGGACCCGGAATTACCCCGGGTTGATGTAGAGATCATGCACGTGCGGATCAGTTCGGCACGAAAATAGCCCAAAGCTGATTTTGGACCTTCAAGAAAATTTTCAATTTTTCACATTTTTCGACCAAAAATCACACCATCGAGATTTTTCGATTCAACCGCTCCAATCGATAGATTTGGTGTTTACTAGACCTGAAAATGGTTTTCATTTGCTTCACTCGATTTAGCTCTAAAAATGGGAATCAACGAGCAAGTACCTAAATGCAGCATTTTCAATTTCGACGCTGTATCTCTGCAGGCACTCATCAGCGAGTGCTAATTTTGTCGAATACGATTCAGGGACCCAGAATTACCCGGCTTGCAGATGAGAGATCATGCACGTGCGGGTTGATCAACTCGGCACGAAACGAGCCCAAAGCTGAATTTTGGACAAAACAAGAAATTTTTCAATTTTCACATTTTTTCTACCAAAAATCACCATCGAAACTTCGATTCAACCGCTCCAAATCGATGGATTAGGTGTTAACTAGACCTCACGACGCTCTTCCGATCTCTGCTTCACTCGATTTAGCTCAAAAAATGGTGGGATCAAACGAGCAAGTACCTTCTAAATGCAGCATTTCAATTTCGCATGCGCTATATCCTGCAGGCACTCATTCAGCGAAGTGCTAATTTGTCGAAAAATACGATCAGGCTCCCAATTATCCCTGGTTGCAGATGTAGAGATCATTCACGTGCGGGATCAGTTCGGCGCGAAAACTAGCCCCAAAGCTGAATTTGGACAAACCACAAATTTTCAATTTTCACATTTTTTCGACCAAAAACCACCATCGAGAATTTCGATTCTACCGCTCCAATCGATAGATTAGGTGTTTACTAGACTTGAAAAATATGGTTTTCTTCTGCTTCACTTCGATTAAGCTCAAAAAATGGAATCAAGATCAACGAGCAATACCTTAAATGCTGCATTTTCAATTTCGCATAAGCGCTGTATCTCTGCAGGCACTCCATCAGCGAGTGCTAATTTTGATCGAATACGATTCAGGGACCCCGAATATGCACGTGCGGGATCAGTTCGAGATCACATGCACGTGCGGGATCAGTTCGGCACGAAATGAGCCCAAAGCTGATTTGGACCTTCAAGAAATTTTCAATTTTCACATTTTTCGACCAAAAATCACCATCAGAATTTCGATTCACCGCTCCAATCGATAGATTAGGTGTTACTAGACCTGTGAAAAATATGGTTTTCTTCTGCTTCACTCGATTTAAGTCAAAAAATGGGAATCAACCAGCAAGTACCTTAAATGCTGCATTTTCAATTTTCGCATGCGCTGTATCTCTGCAGGGACTTATCAGCGAGTGCTAAATTTGTCGAAATACGATTCAGGACCCCGAATTACCCCGAGTTGCAGATGTAGAGATCATGCACGTGCGGGATCAACTCGGCACGAAAACGAGCCCAAAGCTGAATTTGGATAAACCACAAATTTTCAATTTTCACATTTTTTCGACCAAAAATCACCATCTAGATTTTCGATTCAACCGCTCCAAATCGATAGATAAGGTGCTAACTAGACCTGAAAAATATGGTTTTCTTCTGCTTCACTCGATTAAGGTCAAAAAATGGTGGGATCAACGGAGAAGTTACCTTAAAATGCAGCATTTATCAATTTTTTCGCATTGCGCATTAATTTGCAGGCACTCTCAGCGTCATTTTGTCGAAATACGATTTCAGGACCCCGAATTACCCCGGTTGTAGATGTAGAGATCATGCACGTGCGGATCAGTACGAAAACGAGCCCAAGCTGAATTTGGACCTACCAAAAATATTTCAATTTTCACATTTTTTGACCAAAAATCACCATCGAGAATTTCGATCCAACCGCTCCAAATCGATAGATTAGGTACTAGACTTGAAAAATATGGTTTTCAACTGCTTCACTCGATTAAGGTCAAAAAAATGGTGGGATCAACGAAGGCAAGTACTTAAATGCAGCAGCAATTTTTCCATGCGCTGTATCTTACCACACCTCAAGCGAGTGCTAATTTTGTGCAAAATACGATTCAGGGACCCGAATTACCCCGGCTTGCAGATGTAGAGATCATGCCGATCTGGGATCAGTTCGGCACGAAAAAGAGCCCAAAGCTGAATTTGGACCTTCAAGAATTTTTCAATTTTCACATTTTTTCGAACAAAAAATCACCATCTAGATTTTCGATTCAACCGCTCCAAATCGATAATTAAGGTGCTAATTAGACCTGAACAAATCTTCTGCTATCACTCGATAAGTCAAAAAATGGTGGGGATCAACGAGCAAGTACCTAAAAGCATTTTCAATTATTTCGCATGCGCTGTTATCTCTGGAGCACTCATCAGCGAGTCTGCTTAAATTTTGTCGAACATACGAATTCCAGGGACCCCGGAATTACCCCGGCTTGACAGATGTAGAATTCATGCAAACGTGCGGGAATCAGTTCGGCACGGAAATATCTCCTCCAAAGCTTAATTTAGACAAACAGAAATTTTCAATTTCACATTTTTTCGATCAAAAATCACCATCGAGATTTACGTGTGCTCTTCCGATCTCAAATCGATAGATTAGGTACTAGACCTGAAAATGGTTTTCATCTGCTTCACTCTATTAAGGTCAAAAAATGGGATCAACAAGTACCTTAAATGCTGCATTTTTAATTTTCGCATGCGCGCTGTATCTCTGCAGGCATTTATCAGCTAGTGCTAATTTTGTCGAAAATACGATCAGGGACCCCGAATTACCCCTGGCAAGAAATCATTGCACGTTGCGGGATCAGTCATGGCACGAAAACGAGCTCTCAAAGCTGAATTTTGGCCACCTTCAAGAAATTTCAATTTTTCACATTTTTTCGACAAAAAATCACCACAAATTTCGATTCAAACCGCTCCAAATGATATATTAGGTGTTACTACCGGAAAAAAATGGCACTGCTTCACTCGATAAGGTTCAAAAAAATGGAATCAACAGCAAGTACCTTAAAAATGCTGCATTTCAATTTTCGCATGCGCTGTATCTCTGCAGCACTTATCAGCGAGTGCTAATTTTGTCGAAATACGATTCGGGCTCCGAAACCCTCGGCTTGCATAGACAACGGATCAAATCGCACTGAAAACGAGCCAAGCTGAATTTGGACCTACCAAAATTCAATTTTCACATTTTTTCGATCAACAAAAAATCACCATCGAGAATTCCGATCAAAACCGCTCCAAATCGATAGATTAGGTGTTTATAGACCTGGAAAAATATTGTTTCATTGCTTACATCGATTAAGGTTCAAAGAAATGGGATCAACGAGGCAATACCTTAATGCTGCTTACAACGTATCTCTGCAGGCAACTACTAAGCTAATTTTGCGGTAAAACAATCCTCATATATACCCCGGCTTGCAGATGTAGAGATCATGCACGTGCGGGATCAACTCGGCACGAAAACGAGCCCAAAGCTGAATTTGGACCTACCAAAAATATTCAATTTTCACATTTTTTCGACAAAAAATCACCATCGAGAATTTCGATTCAACCGCTCCAAATCGATAGATTAGGTGTTTACTAGACCTGAAAAAATATGGTTTTCTTCTGCTTCACTCGATTAAGCTCAAAAAATGGGTTCGGGGTCAACGAGCAAGTACCTTAAATGCCGGCATTTTTCAATTTTCGCATGCGCTGTATCTCTGCAAGCACTTATCAGCGAGTGCTAATTTTGTCGGAATACGATTAGGGACCCCGAATTACCCCGGTTTGCCAGATGTAGAGATCATGCACAGATCGGAAGAGTTCGGCACGAAAACGAGCCAAAGCTGAATTTGGACCTTCAAGAAAATTTCAATTTTCACATTTTTTTCGACCAAAAATCACCATCGAGAAATTCCATTTCAACCGCTCCAAATCGATATAGATTAGGTGTTTACTAGACCTGAAAATATGGTTTCCATCTGCTCACTCGATTAAGGTCAAAAATGGGATCAACGAGCAAGTACTTAAATGCTGCATTTCAATTTTCGCATGCGCTGTTCTGCAGGCATTCATCAGCGAGTGCTAATTTTTGTCGAAATACGATTCAGGCCCCCGAATTACCCCTGGTTGCAGATGTAGAGATCATGCACGTGCGGGATCAACTCGGCACGAGGAAACGAGCCAAAGCTGAATTTGGACCTACCAAAAATATTCAAATTTTTTACATTTTTTCGACCCAAAAATCACCATCGAGTTTTCGATTCAACCGCTCCAAATTTGATAGATTAGGGGGGTTTTCTAGACCTGAAAAAAATTGGGTTTTTATCTGGGTTCACTCGTTAAAGGGCAAAAAATGGACAACGAGCAAGTACCTTTTTAAAGCTGCATTTTCCCAATTTTTGCATGCGCTGTTTCTCGCAGGAAATTATCAGCGAGTGCTTTTTTTTTGGCGAAATACGATTCAGGGAAACCCCCCAAATTTCCCCCCGGTTTCAGATGTAGAGATGATGCACGTGCGGGATCAAAACCCGGGACGAAAACGAGCCCAAAAAATGGGAATTTGGGGCCTTCAAAAATTTTCAAATTTTCCCCATTTTTTCGGAAAAAAATCACCATCGGATTTTCGATTTTAAAAAGCTTTTCCAAAACGATTTGATTAGGTTAAAATTTAAATAAAACCGAAAAAAAATTTGGTTTTTCTTTTGCTTCACTCGATTTTAAAGGGCAAAAATTTGGGGTCAAGAGCAAGTTTCCTTAAAATTTTCTGCATTTTCAATTTTCGCAATTTCGGTAAAGATTTAAATTTTTGGATTTGAAGTAGGGTGTAAAATGGGGCAGGGAAAAAAAAAAACAAAACAAAATGGTTTTTCAAATCAAAATTGCTGAGTGTTTTTTGGGTTTTCCTCTCCTCCTTTTGTGAGCGTTTTCCCCGCTTTAAACCTCATCGAATTCTGTCTCTTTATTCCCCTTTCTTGTTCCCGTTTTGAATTCTCTTTATGCTTTTCCCGGGTATCAAAAAGTTGCTCTTTAGTCAAATCTGCAGGGGAAATTCCCTTAAGTTCCCTTCCGATCCCCTTTTCTCTCAGTGGGGGTTTTAAAGAATAGCTGAGAAAATTTTGTGTTTTTTTACGTCCGAATGCTGTTGTTTTTTTCAATCTGAATCTTGGTCTTCCATTCTTAATTGCTATAAAAAGAAATGATTAAAGGAAAAATTTTAAAAACATTAATTTGATTACTTTTTAAAATTAATTAAGAATTCTTTAAAAATTAACTCTTTTAAGGGAAACTTCTTAATATTTCT
>JAJKFJ010002416.1:0-12075 GCA_027382625.1 Tetmemena sp. SeJ-2015
CCTTTTTTCCCAAAAAAAAACGGGGTCCCAAAAGGGGTTTTTTTTAAAAACCCCCCCCCCTTTTTTAAAAAAAAAATTTTAAAATTTTTTAAAAAAAAAAAAATTTTTCCCCCTTTTTTTTTGGGAAAAAAGGTTTTTTTTTTTAAAAAAAAACCCAAAAAAAAATTTAAAAAAAAATTTTTAAAAACTTTCCCCCTTTTAAAAAATTAAAAAAAAAAGGGGAAACCTTTTTTTTCCCCCCCCCCCCTCCCCCCCCCCGTTTCTGAACCTTTGAAATTCAAAACCCCAATTTTAGTTTTAAACCCCCGGGGTTTTTCACCTTTGAATTTAAATTAAAATTTAAAAAATTTTTTCCCTGGGGCCCCGAAAAGTTTTAAACTCTATGATTTAAAATCAATTATGAAATTGGTACACCCCTGGAAAAAAACCTGGAAGTTGACCGTTCAAAATTTTTTAAGAAAAAATGTAAAAAATTGGCCCTTGCATGAAATTGAACAATTTTAAGTAAAAAGCCCAAAAAATTTTTCCAAGGGGGGAACCCTTTGAAAAAAATTGGAAAACAAACCAAAAATTTTTTACCTTTTTAAAACCCGGGGAAATCAATTAAAAAGAGGCCTTTAAACGGTTCCCAAAGGATCCCTTTGCCTTAACACCGATAAATTCCCCCAAATTATTTTAATTTGTTTCAAAAATCCCCCCAAGGCTTTCGAAGGGGTAAAAATTAATTGTTTAAAAAATTTGATTGTTTTTTCCGATATTTACGGGTGTTTTTCAGATATTTTTATGAAATGGCACTCCAATGGGTTAAGGATCCAAAATAAAAACTTTAACAAAGGGGCCCCCTAAAAAAAACACTAACGAAACCTCCCCCAAGCACACCCTTTAATTACTTTAACTTTTTAAAATTCATCAATTCAAGCTTGGGAAGAGAAAATTTTGGAGGAATATAAATTTTAAAAGCGGTTTTTCATAAATTTTTACTGCCTTACTTTTGTTTTTTTTTTTTCAGGAAAAAAAAGCTTCAAATCACAGGTTTTTTGTTGTGCAAATTGAAGCCCAAAGAAAATTGAAAAAAACCCCTTTAAAATGTTTTTTTTTTGGGTGGAAGAAAATAGGTGGGGGCCCCTTGGGTTGGTCCCCGCCCAATCTTTTTGTCTAAAGAAGACCCCCTAGAAAAAAGCCAAGGGACCGATGATGAAATGAAAATTTGGTTTTTTTTTTTTTCAACAGTCTGAGTTTGAAGCAGCCGGGATGGAAAAAAAAAGGGTTGAAACAAAGAAAAATAAGAACTCCCGCTCTTAAAAGCGCCAAAAAAGAAAAGAGAAAAAAACTGGGGGCCAAAGACCCCCCTTTGGACTCGCCCCCAAACAGAAAGGGTTAAACACAAAAGCAAAGTTTCAAAGCAAGCTTTTGAACCAAAGTAACCAGCAAAAGAAAAAAGAAAAGCAACAAAGCGAATTCCCAGAAGAGAAGGGAAGCCAAGTCCACAGCGACGGGAAAAACTCAACAGCTTTCCATTGAAATTGATCATAGAGGGGGTTCCCCCCCAAAATACTAAAGCCGAACTCAAAAAAAAGAAGAGCCTTTCCGAAAAAAGAAACCTAGATTAAATAAATGTTTTTCCCCTAAAAAGTTGGGGGGAACGGATTTAAAAGTTATGAACTAGCTAATGCCAAAGGCCCGAATTTCAAAGTGGGGGATGAAACTGATTTTTTCCGAGCCTGGCCCCGATATTATTCTCCCCCGGTGAAGGAAAACCTTTTTGAACAGCAATGCAGCGAAAAGCCCCAACCCAAACTTCTAAAAAGGTTCCCCCCCAGACCTTAAAAGAATGGTTTCCCCTCCAAACCCCGGTAAGGAAAATAATTGTCCCTTTGTCGTCAAATGCACCTTGGCAAAAAGCAAACTCCCACCCAGAACCCCTGGGGTTGGTTCCGACCTCCACGTTTTTTTTTATTAGCCCTTTGAAGCCAAACACCCAGCCGAAAAACAAGTTTTTTAAAAAACTTCAAATGAAAAGGGGGAACTAATTTTTGGGAAATATGTTAGTTTTTTTGCCAAAACTAAAAAAGGAATCATTTCAATGAGGGCCCCCTAACTAAAAACTGGAGAGCCCCCTTTCGCAATTATTGGTTCAATTTTTTTTTTTTCCGGAAGGAGGTTTAAAAATGGAAATTTGAGCTTTTTGAAAAAAAGGTAATGGGGCTGTTTTCCCTTAAAATGAAGCCCCCCCAAATAAAAAAGGAAAGTAAAAAAAGTAAAGCCAAAAGCCAAGAAACTTAGCAAAGCCATAAGCCCTTTTTTGGGGGCGAGAGCAAACCAGTAAGCGAAATAGTTCCCCCAGGAAGAGGAGAGTCCCCCCCCCTTCCAAAGGCCCTTAGTAAAAATCACCACCCATACCAAGCAAGAAAAAATTCCGAGCGTTTTCAAAATAGAAAAAAGGCAGCAAGCGGAAAAAAAGTTGGGAAGAAAAACCCCTCTTCCTCCTTGGGGAGGAAAAGGCAAAGGTTTAACGATGGCTTGCCCTAAACCTAGAGGCTTTGAAACCATCTCCTTCAAAAATTTACCATCTAAAAAAACATAAACCCCAATAATTCAAAAAAAAATCAAAATTCAAGAGGGTAAAAAAAATGTTTCAGTCAAATGGTTTTAAAAAAAAAAAATGTTCCCCCAAAAAAGCTTTTTCTAGTTTTAAGGCCCCAAGGGCCCCCAATCCCTTTTTTAAAACTTTTGCCCTTCCTCCAAAAAAAAGGAGGGGGGAAAAAAAAGGAGGTTTTCTTCAAAAAAATTCCCGCCTCTGCCCTTGGGTTTCTTTAATTGAAAACGATCGATCTTTGGCTGTTTGGTGGGGATTACTTTAAAGCCCTTGAAAGACTCCCCCTTTTCCTCTCCTTTGGGAAACTTAATCGCCTTTAACTGTTAGCATCTCCCGCAAAAGGCCCTGGCCCCTTTGGCCCCCTAGTTTTTCCTGCCTGCCTACTTTTAAAAAAAAACTTTCCCTTTTGTTTTTATTTTGCTCAATTTTAGGAACAGCATAACTCCCCAAAGCTTCATCCATTTTACCCCCTTTCTTTCCGAATTGAACCCATTAATTTGGCGAAAAGGCCCCCCTCCCTTCAAGTTTAAAAAAGTTTAGACAATGAAAATGAAAATTCCCCTAAGTTTGGGCCAACCTACAATCAATCCAATAGTCCCCCCTCATTTTTGAAAGTAAAACCTGGTTTTTTCGCTTTTGGGTTTGTGGGGCTCCAGCCTTTTATAAGTTGGGGAAAAGTCCCCCGAACACCAGTTCCCCCCCCCTGGGGTTTGGGAAGGTTTTTGCCTTGCCAGGTTTTTTTTTGGCAAAAAATGACCGACAGACCATATCCCTTTACTTGGGTTAGGACAATCTAAAGTCCCCCCCCTTGAACTTTTTTTTTAAGGAAAGGTTTGTGGGCTTTCCCCTTTTGCCTTTTGGGCCAAAAAATGCTTTTTGGTCCCAAGTTTTTTCCCCCCCCCCCCCCCTCCAACGGAATATATTCGGCCAGGCCTCCGAAATCAGTTTTTCCCCCAAATTCCACTTGACATCCGCTTTTTTGCAAATTAAGGCTTAGTTTTTTTTTTTTTTTTTTTTTTTTCAAAAAATTTAACTTAAAAAAAAATCCGTCAAACTTAAGAAACAATTAATCTAGTTTTCTTTCGGAAAGCCCCCTCTCTTTTTGAAAAGTTTCCGGCCCCTTTTTTTTAAGTAAATGAACCCTTTCCCCCTTATGAAACTTCAAAATCCATGAAAGCTTTGTTTGAGTCCGTCGGCCTTTGAAACCCTTTGGGCCTTCCCTCTTTCCTCCTTCTGATTTCCGCTGTTTTGGCTTCCTTTTTTTCCCCCTTTTTGCTTTTGGGGTTTTTAAACTGGGTTTCAAAAAGCTTTTGCCCCCCCTTTGAAAAACTTTTTGGGGTGGTACCCTTTTTTCTGTGGCGGAAGTCCCCAAAAAAGTTCCCCTTGCCCAGTGGGGGCCCTCTTATTCTTGGCGCTTTTTAAGAAGCCGGGGTTTTTCCTAATTTCTTTTTGTCAACCTTTTTTTTTTTCCATCGCTGGCCTCAAACTCAAGACTGTGGAAAACACAATCAAAATCATTTCATCGGGTCCCCCCTGCCCCCTTTTCCCTAAGGTCCTCTTTAAGACCAGATGGCGCAACCCCACCCAGCAACTAAATCTTTTTTTTTTTTTCCAACCAACAAATTTTTAGGTTTTTTTTCATTCTGCCTCAAATGGCCAATTTTTTGGAAAAATGAAGCGCTTTTCACTGAAAAACCAAGGTAAAAAAAGAATTGGTAAAGGCAAAAATAAAACAACTTGCCCCTTTGGAAGATGACAGCCTTTGAATTACAGTAATCAAATCATCCAATTGCATGGGATTAATTAAAGTAAGTGCTTCATGAAGCTGCGCCGTTGCAATATGATTAAGGAAGTAAAGCTCATTTTACCACTTTTAAAATTGAAACGAGAATTAATTTATTATAACATTAAAGTTTTTTTAATTTATTGAAAGCGGTTTTTTTTAAGCCTTTTAATAGCTTTTGGCCACTGCATAAAAACAATTTATCAATAGAAAAACCAACGTCCCCCATAAAATCAATACAAAAATTAACTAATCCTCAAAATCTTTTCGCTTCGCCCGGAAAGCTTTGGGAGGATTTTTGCCAATCGAAAATTTAAAATTAGTTTTAAAAAAGTAAATTTAATGCCGGGGTTGTTGCTTTGGAGAGGGAAAAGGTCCTCCGATAGCCCCCCCCCCTGCCTTCCCCTTTGGATTAATAATGGTGTCCCTTTGGGGGTGTGAAAAAAGATCTGCAACTGCGCTTCCCAAATCCATAGTGGCATTTTGGAAAAAGAAAAATAAGGCCCCCCCCTTTCTGGAAATTTTTTTTCCAAATGGAGATTTTCATCTTGCCTTACTCCAACGGGGCCAATCGTTTTTAAATATCGGGAGAAGACGGGCAACTTTTCAAAAAAGAAAAATTTTTTTTCTTTTTTCAACAAATTAGTTTTTACCCCTTTCTCTGTTTCTTAGTCCTGAAAAGATTGCCCCCCCTTTTTATCCCCAAACAAAATACATTAGGTTTTTTTTTTTTTTTTTGGGCAAATCCTTTTAAATTCCAAAGTGGGGTTAAAAGCCAAAAGGCAAAAAAATCCCTTGAACCAAAACGCCCTTAAAAAGAAAAATCTTTCAAAATTGGGACCTGAATGGAAAAAGAAAGTCAACACTAGCTTCAAGATAAGGCTTTTTTCTTTCCCCCAAAATTTTTTTTCCCAATAGGTTTCGGCTTTCTAAGTGGGGGACAAACGGAAACTTTGACATTCTGAGGCCATGGTAAACTCTCCTTTCTTTGCAAAATTTCTGTCCCCCCACCTGTTTTTTTTTCCATGTACCTAAAACCGATCCTTTTTTTAATTTTTAAATAAATTTAAAGGAAAAAATTTTTTTTATCATAATGTACTTTACATCATACAGTTCCCCCCCCCCAAAGGCAAGGGGTTTTTTTTTTCAAACAAGTGGCCCCTGGGAACAGAATTCGGGTTAAAAAATTAATGGGAAGGGGAATTTCTAAAGAGGGTTCCCCCCGTATTCTTAAAACCTGGCCTTTTTTTGAAATCTTTGCCTGGTTTTTTGAGATCAAACTTTTTCATCTCCGACCCGAATTTCCCCCCCTCCCTTTTTGGGAGCTTTTGGGTTAAAACAAAACGTTTTTGGGGGGAACCACATTTGAGGTTTTTTTTAGCCAATCTTTTTTTCCCGATCAATGAAAAAACGACCCTTTTAAGTTTTTTTTTGGGCCCCCAGCCCCCTTTTGGAAAGTTGAACGGTTTTTGTGGAAAAACAGAAAACCTCTTTTCCCTTTGAAAACCGCGAAAAAATTTTGCTTTAGCCCCTGTTTTTTTTTTTTCGTCCCAAAAAGAAATTTTCCAAGGGGATCCATCTCCGGTGGTTTTCCTTCCTCGAGCAAGCCATAATTCCCTTTCCCTTTGGACCCACAACCCTTTTTCCCCTTCTTTTAGCTTTGAAAAGTTTGGGAGCAGAAGTGGAAAGGGAAGGGTTATCCCAAAGAATTTTCCAGCCGGGAGGCCACCTTTTTAAAGGAAACCTACCCTTTGACCCAACTGGCAAAAAAAAATTATTTAAAATCCCCCGCGGGAAGTTTTTTTTGGTGGCCTTCTTAGAAGAAAAAAAATTGTCCGCTTTTCCCCCATCAAACGATTAGAATTTGGGAAATAAAAAAATTTTTTTAAACCCCGGGAAACCCCTTTTTTGGGGGGTTTTTTCCAAAAATTTTTGGGGAAAAAGGGGAAAAAAAACCTCCCCCGGAAATTTTTAAAAAAGGGAAAAAGGATTTTAAAAATTTTTGGGAATTTTTTTTTGAAGATTTTTTAAAGGGGGGAAAAAAAATTTTCCCCCTTTTCCGGGTTTAAGAAAAAAAACACGAAAAAATCAAAAAACTACCCCTTAAATTTTTTTAAAAATTTTTTTTTGGGGCCCCCCTTTTTCTTTAAAAAAAAATACATTTTAAAAAAGGTTTGAACATTTTTTTAAATTCAAAAAAATTTTTTACTTTGGGGGAAAACTTTTAAACCCCCCGCCCCAACAAAAAGGGGGGGGCCCCCCCCAAAAAAAAAAAAAAAGCCCTTTAAAAACGGAAAAAATTTTTTTTCCGAAAAAATCACCCGTTTTTTTCCCCTTTTTTTCACCACTAAAAATTAATTTTTTCTTATTTTTTTAAAAACTAAAAACCCCGCCGCCCCGCTCAATTCTAAAGGAGCAAGGGAACCTAAAAAAAAAGCATTCACGCCCCACATTCCAAGTGCGGCAAAAGAAATGGTTTGTGACGCAACAAGTCACTGAACTCTTACACTCTTTCTACCATCTTCAAAGCTTTATTCATGATGGTATGGGGCATCAAAAAAGATTTATAAAGGCAAGGGGAAAAAAAAGACAATTTCGGTTTTGTGATAAAAAGTTGTTGGCTGAAAAACTACTCTCAACTAAGAACGCCTCTCAGAGTTTCAATAAAGTGCTTTTGCCACTTGCCGATTAAAAAAACAAGTTGGACAAACCAAACACCCTCTTGGCACTTGAAAATCAGAGGAAAGAGGGATGAGGAAAGTTTTAAGGGGAGAGTGTTTGCCCCAAACGAAAGAGAAGTTAAGGGAGGGAAAGCAAGCCACATCATTCATATCTTTGATATGCAGACACAACGTAAAAAAAAAACAAAAGTAAAAAGTATCTAATAAACTTAAACATATTAGAAAACCAAAGACTTTTGAGGGACCTCATTTCATAACAAGAACTGGAAACATTTGAAAAAACGATTGACCAACCACGACTTTACTTATCGAGCGCATACCCAAAAACAACCAAGTCGTTACTCGGCAAAGCGTTCCAGAGCTATCCTGTTGCACAAGCAGGTTGTTTCAATTAATTAATAAGAAGGCCTGAACAGGAGTTCAGAATCGGAGCTGTTTCCCTTGCTCACACTCAAAACTGAGAAGTTTTGAATCAAAACTCGGGGCTGATGAATTCATTAGAAGCTCAACAAATTGCAAAATTCAAGCCTTTCAAACGAAAAAAGGCAGAGCAAATACAAAAGGCAACCTCCCACTGTTTGCAAGTTCAAACTATGAGTTGGCAGCAAAGGGCATAGATGGTCGATGCATCAACACAAACAGAGGATGATGAAGATTCAAACCAAAAGCTGCAAGCAATCACTTACGAGGGTAGTTTGGGACTACCTCCTCATGCAGAAAAGCGGTAGAATATTGAGTACGATGAAGTGATCGCTAACTATAAGCAGAACGTTAAGATTGTACGAGTTAAAAAACAACAAGTCCATCGTCAAGAGAGACACCGTGAAGATGTAGACTCCAAACTCAAAACAAACATGCTAGAGGGAAATTCGCTAAAGGATTATATTCGTTAAGCCTAAATTTACGCTAGTTTTAACAGCAGCGGACTTGCAAGCAAAGAGTCAAAGAAGCAAGGGGGATAAACGTTGCCCGAAAGTTTCAAAACGGCCCTGCCTCGAAAAAGTCAATGTCTTAGATCTTAAACATATGGACCTTATTCATTTGCAGAGTTGGTATTCAAGGGATTGGATAAAGGGACTCTTTGTTCTTCTGTTTTACATTGGTTAGAGCAACATGCTCCTCTCTCTGAAAAGTTTTGCTCTCAAAGTACGAAGCATCGGTGATATGCTTCAAGTAATCGGAGGATGAATCTCAAAGCTCGACCTCGAGCCTCAAGTCTAAAGTTGGAAAAAAAAATGGGGAAGAAATTAACAAAAATTTTAAAAAAAAAAAAAGGATTTGCAAGGTTTAAAAAAAAAGGGAGCAGGAAAAAAAAACCCCAGTTTTTAAATTTTAAACTTTAAAATTTACAAAGGGAAAGGGGCCATAAAAAACCCAAAAAAAGGAAAAAATTTTAAAAATAAAAAAATTACTTCAAGGAAAGGGTGGTTTAAACGTTAAAAACATAACCCTAAAAAATAAGGAAAAACGGAAAAATGGAAGTTAAATTAAAAAAAAGTTTCAGGAGTTTAAAAAAAAAAAAGTTAAATTTAAAAAAAGGGCCAATTTAAATTTAAAAACCCAAAAAAAAAAAGTAAAAAATTTTCAAAAATAAAATTTAAAAAATTTGGAAATTAAGGGAAAAGGGTTCCGAAAGTCAAAAGAAGGGGATAAGTTTTCCGGCGGGAAATTTTTAAAAACCCCCCGGCCCGGGAAAAAAAGGTTTTTTAAAACCCCTTTGATTTAAAAAAAAAATTTTTTCCAAATGTTAATAGGGGGCCCATTTTTTTGTTTAGGATTTTGTGTGTCGTTAATTGGTAAGAAAAAGGGCCCAATGGTTTTTTTTCTAAACATCCCTTTAAATGGAAAACGGTGAAATTTTTCAAAACCAAACAAAAATTTTAAAATGGTCAAACCGATTTTTTAAATAAAGGTTTAAAAAATTTGTGGGGGTTAAAGGGGAAAAAAAAGGGGGTTTAAATTTAGGAAATTTGGAAAAAAGGGAAGGATTTTAAAAGGGGTTTGAAAAAAATTTAAACAAAGGAAATTTAAACCCGGGGAATTAAGGGGACCAAAAACTTAACCAATCCTTTTTTAAGGGGCCCTTTTCCCAGAATTTAAAAATTTCCCCCGGGTTTGGTTTTTTAAAAAATAGGGGTTTTTGAAAAAGGTTTTTTGGAGTTTTTTTTAAAATTTTGGAAAGGCCTTTTGGGGGGACTTAAAAAGGGGAAAAGGAAGTTTGAAACCCTTTAAAAAAAAAAAACCTTTTTAAAAAAAAAAAAGGGGGGTTAAAAAAATTTTTGGGGGAAAAAAGGGGGGGAAAAAAAAAACCCCCAAAAAAAAAAAAAAAAGGGGGGGAAAAAAAAAAGAAATTTTTGGGGGAAAAAAAAAAGGAAAAACACCCCCCAAAAATTTTTGGGGGAAAAAATTTAAAAAAAGGGAAAAAAAAAAAAATTAAAAGGAAGAAAATTTTTTAAAAAAAAAAAAGGGGGGAAAATTTTTAAAAAAAAAGGGGGGGGGATTTTTAAAAAGGGGGGTTTTTAAAAAAAAAAAAACCCTAAAAAAAAAATTTTAAAAAATTTTTTTTGGGAAAAAAATTTTTAAAAAATTTTAAAAAACCAAATTTTTTTAAAAATTTTTTTTTCCCAAAGGAAACCCCAAAAAAACCCCCTTTTTTAAAAGGGGGCCAAAAAAACCCCCCCCCCTTACCTATTTTGGGGGGGGTTTTTTGGCTTTTTTTTAACGGAAATTTAAAAAAAACCCAAAAATTTTTTAAAAAAAATTTTTAAAATTTTTTTTTAAAAAAAAAGAAAAATTTTAAAAAAAAAAGGGGGGGAAAAAAGGGGTTTTTTTAATGGTCCGAAAAACCCCCCAAAAAAATTTGGGGGAAACCTTTTAAAATTTTTTGGGGCCCAAAAAAGGGGGGAAAAAAATTTTTTTTTAAAAAAAAAAAACCCCCCGGTGGGGTTTGGGGGTTTTTTTTTTTTTCCTTTTTTAAAAATTTTTCCGGGAAATTTTTTTTTGGGGAAAAAAAAAAAATTTTGGGGGGGGCCCCTTTTTTTGGCGGAAACAAAAAAAATTTTTTTTTCCCCGGGGGTTTTTTTTTTCCCCCGGGGGGAAAGGGGAAAAAATTTTTTGTTTTTAAAACCCCTTTCCCCGGGGAAGGGGGCCCAAAAAAGTTTTTCCCCAAAAAAAAAAAATTTTGGGGGAAAAAAAAAAAAAGTTTGATTTTTAAATTTTTTTTTATTTTTTAAAATTTTTTAAAAGGGAAAAAAAAACCTTTTCTTTCAAGGCAAAGAAATAAACAAAAAAAAAAAAAAAAAACTACCTTCTACCCATTGCAAGGGGCGTTATGGGCTTACGTACTGGACATAGTAAGAGAGTGACACAGTGATTACAAATTAAATTTCTTAGAAACGTTCAGGGATATTAAAAGAACATCAAACCAGAAAGAGTACGAGCAGTTTTTCATTCATGCTCCATGATCGAGCAACAACAAGCATTGCGGCAACCTTAGACTCTTTGCCAAAGATGACGAGCAACTCATCTACAACATCGGTGGCAAAGTTGATCGGTGTGCTCTCTAACTAATCAGGTGCTCAGATAAGTCGGGCAAGATCATCGAGGCAACTATAATGCGAGGCACTCCAATGTTGCAAGGGCGACCTTCATCATCAAGAAGCTATACGACCATTTCATTGTTGAGCTCACTGGCGAAAAAAAAGGCTTGTCATCACCAAGCAGTAAGAGGCCGACTTGGAGTTTCATTGCTCAAAAAACTGCTGCAGATGTGAAACCTGTTTCTGATTACCGTGCTTAAACATTTTAAATGCATGCAAGGATTACTTTATATTACATGGATGCATAATCAGCAGTCCTTTGGCCTTTCTAAAATTCTTAGAAGTCTGGAAATAAGATGCCGCATTTAAATATCACTCTCCTGGTGATTGCAAAGTATTGTTTAAATCTTGCAAAAGCTCTGCAAGTCAAAAAGCACCTGGAAAGTCAAGGAACTCCAAGTCAAAGAAGAAGGTTAATAAAGATTTCACCAAAAGACATTACTTAAACAGAGAGAAACTTGTGAAAGCTATCAGAAGAAGGCAGGCATATAGAGTTCATAAAGAAAATTGAAAAGTTATCAAAACTTAATTATGCTGAGATTTTTTTATGGGGGAAAACACTCAAAGAAGTAAAGTCTCACGAAGACTTCTATTTTAAGATAAATTCAAATTCTAGCGGGTCTTGCAAAATTAAAGATGGTTTTATTTCTCATATCTAAACTTTCTTTTCTTAAACAAATCCAATTCAATTTATAAGTTTTGTGTCTATCTTGCAGAAAGCAGGGGATTCTTATAACTTAGCGCAATAAAGTTAGCTGACTGTAAGTTCTTTCTTAGAATGAAAGAAACCCGACAAACTTTGGGACATCCCAAACATGTTCCATAATTTTTAGATTTGTTAAATTTTTTTTTATTATCTAGACTTTTAAAGGGGAAAGTGAGGCAAAAAATTAGGGTAAAGAAGGAAATTCTGAAAAAAGTGTCTTTTTAAAAAATATCTTAACTGTATTTTTTGACATTTTTAATTTCATTTTGCATCACAATTGAATATGTACTTTTGAGTAAAGTAAATTTTAAATTTAAAACTTCCACAAATTATAAAAATTCCCCTTCCCCCGTGGGGTTAAGGAGTCAAAAATAACTTGAAACGATCAACTCAATATCGCTTGGTCCTCATGACTGGGCCCCCTCAAAGCACAATCAGCGAAGAGCAAGTGGTATTTGAGAAGATCAATTCAGCTAGCGACGCGCAATGTATGTTTATGCTCCTATCAAATTCTTCAAATTATTCAATGGATAGTTCTATCTGCAAGAGGAGGGATACTTACCACTTGAGAAAGTGCTTGTGGTAGAGCTGTCAAGAACGAGGATGACATCGTCCTCATCATTTACTACATCCTCAAGATTACTGATCAAGTTGGCAAGAGAGGCATACCAACCAAGTTGGTCTCACCAAAGACTCTGCTCTGTGAAAAG
>JAJKFJ010002421.1:0-10617 GCA_027382625.1 Tetmemena sp. SeJ-2015
GAAAGATGGGAAGTTCACTGGAAATCTTTTTTTTACTTTTGATTAGCTCTAAATTTTAAGGGGTTTTAGAAAAAAAATGAGATTTTTTCTCGAGAAACCAAACTAAGGGCCACTTTTCGGGAACTAAAAAAATTTCGGGGGAGGAATTGGGTTAATTTTTCAACCTCCAAAAGCGTCCTCTAACCCAGGAAGGAAAAATTGAGGGTGAAATGGGGAAATTCCTGGATCTTTTTTTACTTTTTATTGCTTTTAAAATTTAAGAGTTTTTTTTGAAAAAAGAGATTTCTTTTCGAGAGCAAACTAAGTCCACTTTTGGGGATAACCCAAAAAATCGGGAGGATTGTTACTTCTCAAACCCCCAAAAGCATCCCAACGAAGGGAAAAAAGATTGAAAAATAAAGAATTTGGGAATTCAAATGGAGTCTTTTTTCCCCTTTTGATTAGCTCTAAATTCAAGAAATTTTTAGAGAAAAATGAGATTTTTTTCGAAGCAAAATAAGCCACTTTGGGGAGAACTAAAAATACGGGGAGGTTTTACTTTCAAACCCCCCAAAAGGGTCCTCTAACCCAGGAAAAAAATTTTAAGATGAAAGTTTGGAAATTCAATGGAGTTTTTTTCACTTTTTTATTAGCTCTAAATTCAAGAGTTTTTAGAGAAAAATGAGATTTCTTCTCGAGAGCAAAAATAAGTCACTTTGCAGAAGCTAAAAAAATTTCGGGTAGGTTTTTTACTTTTTAACCCCCAAAAACGACCTCTAACCCAAAAGAAGAGATTGGGAAAATAAAATGGAAGTTCACTGGGGTCTTTTTTCACTTTTGTTGCTTTTTAAAATTTAGATTTTTTGAGAAAAAAGAGATTTCTTCCGGGGAAACAAATAAGTCACTTTGGGAAAGCTTAAAAAAAACGGGAGGATTGTTTTCTTCTCAACCCCAAAAACGATCCCCTAAGGGGAAGAAAGATTAAAAAGTGGGAAATTCACTGGAGGGCTTTTTTTTACTTTTTAAATTGCTCTAAATTCAAGATTTTTTAGAGAAAAATGAGATTTTTTCTCGAGAGCAAAAATAAACCACTTTGAGAACTAAAAAATACGGGTAGAAAGGTTACTTCTCAACCTCCAAAAAGATTCCCCTAACGGGGGAAAAGAGATGATAAAGATGGGAAGTTCACCTTGGGGTCTTTTTTTCCCTTTTTATTAGCTCTAAATTTAAGAGTTTTTTTTGAGAAAAAATGAAATTTCTTTTCGAAGCAAACTAAGTCCCCTTTGGGAGAAGCTAAAAAATAGGGAGGATTTTACTTTCAACCTTCCAAAAAACGATCCTCTAACGAGAAAGAAGAGATTGAGAATGGAAAATTCACTGGAGTCTTTTTTCACTTTTGATTAGCTCTAAAAACAAAATTTTTTAGAGAAAAAAATGAGATTTTTTCTCGAGAGCAAACTAAGTCCACTTTGCAGAAGCAAAAAAAGGGTAGGATGTTTATTCTCACCTTCTAAGCGTATCCTCCAACGAGAAGAAGATAATTGAAGATGAAAGATGGAATTACTGGAGTCTTTTTTTTCACTTTTTGATTAGCTCTAAAATTCAAAGTTTTAGAGAAAAATGAATTCTTCCTCGGAGCAAACTAATTCCATTGCAAAGCTAAAAAATACGGTAGGATGTTACTTTCATCTCTTCTTCCTCGTTATAGGATCGCTTTTGGAGGTGAGAAGTAACAATCCTACCCGTATTTTTTTAGCTTCTGCAAAGACTTAGTTTGCTCTCGAGAAGAAATCTCATTTTTTCTCTAAAAACTCTTGAATTTAGAGCTAATCTAAAGTGAAAAAAGATCCAGTGAACTTCCATCTTTCATCTTCACTCTTCTCCTCGTTGGAGGATCGCTTTAGAAGGTTAGGAGTGAACAGATCCCTACCGTTTTTTTAGCTTCTGCTAAGTGGACTAGTTTGTCTTCGAGAAGAAATTCCATTTCTCTAAAAATCCCTTGAATTTAGAGCCTAATCAAAAGTGAAAAAAGACTCAGTGAACTCCATCTTTGATTCTCAATCCTTTCCTCTTAGAGGATCGCTTTGGAGTTGAGAAGTAATCATCCTACCCGTATTTTTAGCTTCTGCAAAGTGGAATGAGTTTGCTCTCGAAGAAGAAATCTCATTTTTCTCTAAAACTCTTGAATTTAGAGCTAATCAAAGTGAAAAAAGACTCCAGTGAACTTCCATCTTTCATCTTCAATCTCTTCTTCCTCGTTAGAGGATCGCTTTTTGAGGTTGAGAAGTAACAATCCTACCCGTATTTTTTAGCTTCTGCAAAGTGGACTTAGTTGAAAGGAAATCTGAGTTTTCTCTAAAAACTTCTAGCACTCAGAGCTAATCAAAGTGAAAAAAGACTCCAGTGAACTTCCATCTTTGATTCTCAATCTCTTCTTCCTTCGTTAGAGGATCGCTTTTGGAGGTTGAGAAGTAAAATCCCTACCCGTATTTTTTAGCTTCTGCAAAGTGGACTTAGTTTGCTCTCGAGAAGAATTCTCATTTTTCTCTAAAAACTCTTGAATTTAGAGCTAATCAAAAAAAAAGACTCCAGTGAACTTTCATCTTTCATCTTCAATCTCTTCTCTCGTTAGAGATCGCTTTTGGAGGTTGAGAAGTAATATCCCTACCCGTATTTTTTAGCTTCTGCAAAGTGGACTTAGTTTGCTCTCGAGAAGAAATCTCATTTTCTCTAAAAACTCTTGAATTTAGAGCTAATCAAAAGTGAAAAAAGACTCCAGTGAACTTCCATCTTCCATCTTCAATCTCTTCTTCCTCGTTAGAGGATCGCTTTTGGAGGTTGAGAAGTAACAATCCTACCCGTATTTTTTAGCTTCTGCAAAGTGGACTTAGTTTGCTCTCGAGAAGAAATCTCATTTTTCTCTATAAACTCTTGAATTTAGAGCTAATCAAAAGTGAAAAAAGACTCCAGTGAAACTTCATCTTTGATTCTCCAATTCTCTTCTGTTAATGGATCGCCTTTTGGAGGTTGAGAAGCTAACAATCCTACCGTATTTTTTAGCTTCTGCAAAGTGGACTTAGTTTGCTCTCGAGAAGAAATTCATTTTTCTCTAAAAACTCTTGAATTTAGAGCTATCAAAAGTGAAAAAAAACTCCAGTGAACTTCCATCTTTCATCTTCAATCTGCTTCTTCCTCGCTTAGAGGATCGCTTTTGAGTTGAAAGTAATCAAATCTACCGTATTTCTTTAGCTTCTCGAGTGGACTTTAAGTTTGCTCTGCGAGAAGAAATTCATTTTTCTCTAAAACTCTTGAATTTAGAGTAATCAAAGTGAAAAAAGCTCCAGTGAAACTTCCATCTTTCATCTCAATCTCTCTCCTCGTTTAGAGACACTTTTTGAGTGAGAATACAAGTCCTACCCGTATTTTTTAGCCTACGCAAAGTGGACTTAGTTTGCTTTCGAGAAGAAATCTTCATTTTTCTCTATAAAATCTCTTGAATTTGTAGAGCTTAACAAAAGTGAAAAAAGACTCCAAGTGACTTCCATCTTTGATTCTTCATTCTTCTTTTCCTCGTCGAGGATCGCTTTTCGGAGGTTTGAGAATACAATCCACCGTTAATTCTTTAGTTCTGCAAAGTGACTCTAGTTGCTCTCGAGAATGAAATTCATCTTTTCTCTAAAAACTCTTGAATTTAGAGCATTATTCAAAAGTGAAAAAAGACTCCAGTGACTCCATCTTTCATCTTCAATCTCTTCTTCCTCGTTAGAGGATCGCTTTGAGAATTATTATATCCCTAACCGTATTTTTTAGCTTCTGCAAAGTGGACTAAGTTTGCTCTCGAGAGGCAATCCTCGAAAAGAAATCTCATTTTTCTCTAAAACTCTTGAATTTAGAGCTACAAAAGTGAAAAAAGACTCCAGTGAACTTCCATCTTTTATTCCAATCTCTTCTTCCTCGTTAGAGGATCGCCTTTTGGAGTTGAGAAGTTTAACAATCCTACCGTAAATTTTTAAGCTTCTGCAAAAGTGGGATCTTAGTTGCTCTCGAGAAGATAATCTATTTTTCTCTAAAAACTCTTGAATTTAGAGCTAATCAAAAGTGAAAAAGACTCCAGTGAACTTCCATCTTTCATCTTCAATCTCTTCTTCCTCGTTAGAGGATCGCTTTTGGAGGTTGAGAAGTAACAATCTCGCTACCCGTATTTTTTAGCTTCTGCAAAGTGGACTTAGTTTGCTCTCGAGAAGAAATCTCATTTTTCTCTAAAAACTCTTTAATTTAGAGCTAATCAAAAGTGAAAAAAGACTCCAGTGAACTTCCAAATTTGATTCTCAATCTGTTCTTCCTCGTTAGAGGATCGCTTTTGGAGGTTGAGAAGTAACAATCCTACCCGTATTTTTTAGCTTCTGCAAAGTGGACTTAGTTTGCTCTCGAGAAAAAATCTCATTTTTCTCTAAAAACTCTTGAATTTAGAGCTAATCAAAAGTGAAAAAAGACTCCAGTGAACTTCCATCTTTCATCTTCAATCTCTTCTTCCTCGTTAGAGGATCACTTTTGGAGGTTGAGAAGTAACAGTCCTACCCGTATTTTTTAGCTTCTGCAAAGTGGACTTAGTTTGCTCTCGAGAAGAAATCTTATTTTTCTCTAAAAACTCTTGATTTAGAGCTAATCAAAAGTGAAGAAAGACTCCAGTGAACTTCCATCTTTCATCTTCAATCTCTTCTTCCTCGTTATAGGATCGCTTTTGGAGGTTGAGAAGTAACAATCCTACCCGTATTTTTTAGCTTCTGCAAAGTGGACTTAGTTTGCTCTCGAGAAGAATTCTCATTTTTCTCTAAAAACTCTTGAATTTAGAGCTAATCAAAAGTAAAAAAGACTCCAGTGAACTTCCATCTTTCATCTTCAATCTCTTCTTCCTCGTTAGAGGAATCGCTTTGAGGTTGAAAGTAACAATCGTACCGTATTTTTAGCTTTCTGCAAAGTGGAACTTAGCTTTGCCCTCTCGAGAAGAAATCTCATTTTCTCTAAAAACTCTTAATTTAGAGCTAATCAAAAGTGAACAAAGACTCCAGTGAACTCCATCTTGATTCCAATCTCTTCTTCCTGTTAGAGATCGCTTTGGGAAGTTGGAGAAGTTAGACAATTCTAACCCGTATTTTTTTAGTTCTGCAAAGTGGACTAGTTTGCTCTCGAGAAGAAATCTCAATTTTTCCTCTAAAACTCTTGAAATTTAGAGCTATCAAAAGTGAAAAAAGCTCCAGTGAACTTCTCATCTTTCATCTTCATCTCTCTTCCTCTTAAGACGCTTTAGTAAGGTGAGAATTAACAATCCTACCCGTATTTTTAGCTTCTGCAAAGTGAACTTAGTTTGCTCTCGAGAAGAAATCTCATTTTTCTCTAAAAACTCTTGAATTTAGAGCTAACAAAAGTGAAAAAAGACTCCAGTGAACTTCCATCTTTGATTCTAAATCTCTTCTTCCTCGTTAGAGGATCGCTTTTGGAGGTTGAGAAGTAACATCCCTACCCGTATTTTTTAGCTTCTGCAAAGTGGACTTAGTTTTGCTCTCGAGAAGAAATCTCATTTTTCTCTAAAAACTCTTGAATTTAGAGCTAATCAAAAGTGAAAAAAAGACTCCAGTGAACTTCCATCTTTCATCTTCAATCTCTTCTTCCTCGTTAGAGGATCGCTTTGGAGGTTGAGAAGTAATATCCATACCCTATTTTTAGCTCTGCAAGTGGACCTTAGTTTGCTCTCGAGAAGAAATCTCATTTTTTTCTAAAAACTCTTATTTAGAGCTAATCAAAAGTGAAAAAGACTCCAGTGAACTCATCTTTGATTCTCAATCTTGCTCTTCCTCGTACAGGATCGCTTTTGGAGTTCAGAATAACAATCCTACCTGGTGCGCGTCTTTTTTAGCTTTGCAAAGTGACTTAGTTGTCTCGAGAAGAGATCCATTTTCTCTAAAACTCTGAATTAGACTAATCAAAAGTGAAAAAAGACTCCATTGAACTTCCCATCTTCATCTTCATTCTTTTCTTCCTCGTTAGAGGATCGCTTTTTGAGGTTGAGAAGTAACAATCCTACCCGTATTTTTTAGCTCTGCAAAGTGGACTTAGTTTGCTCTCGAGAAGAAATCTCTTTTTCTCTAAAAACTCTCTTGAATCTAGAGCTAATCATAAGTGAAAAAAGACTCCAGTGAAGTTCCATCCTTGTCATCTTCAATCTCTCTTCCTCGTTCGAGGAATCGCTTATAAGTGAAAGTAAAATCCTACTCCTTTTTTTTTAGCTCTCAAGTGGACTTAGTTTGCTCTCGAGAAGAAATCTCTTTTTTCTTCTAGAAAACTTGAATTTAGAGCTAATCATAAGTGAAAAAAGACTCCAGTGAATTTCCATCTGATTCTACATCTCTTCTTCCTCGTTAGAGATCGCTTTTGAGTTGAGAAGTAACAATCCTACCCGTATTTTTTAGCTTCTGCAAAGTGAACTTAGTTTGCTCTCGAGAAGAAATCTCATTTTTCTCTTAAACTCTTGAATTTAGAGCTAATCAAAAGTGAAAAAGACTCAGGAACTCCACTTTCATCTTCAATCTCTCTCCTCGTAGAGGACGCTTTTGGACGGTTGAGAAGTCAACAATCTACCGTTTTTTAGCTCTGCATAAGTGGACTTAGTGTTGCTCTCGAGAAGAATCTCATATTTTCTCTCAAGACTCTTGATTTAGAGCTAATCAAAAGTGAAAAAAGACTCCAATGAACTTCCATCTTTCATTTCAATCTCTCTTCCTCGTTAGAGGATCGCTTTGGAGGTTGATAAATAACAATCCTACCCGTATTTTTAGCTTCTGCAAAGTGGACTTAGTTCTCTCGAGAAGAAATCCCATTTTTCTCTAAAAACTCTTGAATTTAGAGCTAATAAAGTGAAAAAGACTCCAGTGAACTTCCATCTTTCATCTTCAATCTCTTCTTCCTTAGAGATCGCTTTTGGAGGTTGAGAAGTAACAATCCTACCCGTATTTTTTTAGCTTCTGCAAAGTGGACTTAGTTTGGCTCTCGAAAAGAAACTCATTTTTCTCTAAAACTGCTTGGAAATTTAGCGCTAATTCAAAAGTTAAAAAAGACCATGAACTCCCATCCTTTACATTTCATCTCTTCTTCCTCGTTAGAGGATCGATTTTGGAGGTTGAGAAGTAACAATCCTACCCGTATTTTTTAGCTTCTGCAAAGTGGACTTAGTTTGTTCTCGAGAAGAAATCTCATTTTTTCTCTAAAAACTCTTGAATTTAGAGTTAATCAAAATGAAAAAAGACTCCAGTGAACTTCCATCTTTCATCTTCATCTCTTCTTTCTTTCGTTAGAGGAATCGCTTTTGAGGTTGAGAATAACAATCCTACCTCGCTTTTTTAGCTTCTGCAAAGTGGACTTAGTTTTGCTCTCGAGAAAAATCTCATTTTTCTCTAAAAACTCTTGAATTTAGAGCTAATCAAAGTGAAAAAACTCATTGAACTTCATCTTTTTCCATCCTTTCTTCTCGTTAGAGACGCTTTGGAGGTTGAGAATAAAATCCTAACCGATTTTTTTAGCTTTCTCAAAGTGACTTAGTTTTGCTCTCGAGAAGAAATCTCATTTTTCTCTAAAAACTCTTGAATTTAAAGCTAATCAAAGTGAAAAAAGACTCCAATGAACTTCCATCTTTCATCTTCAATCTCTTCTTCGAGGATCGCTTTTGGAGGTTGAGAAGTAAAATCCTACCCCTTTTTAGCTTCTCAAAGGGACTTAGTTTCTCTCGAGAAAGAATCCTCATTTTTCTCTAACTCTGAATCTTAGAGTTTTTAAAATCTAATCAAAAGTGAAAACAGACTCCAGTGAACTTCATCTTTCATCTTCATCTCTTCTTCCTCTCGTTAGAGATCGCTTTGGAGGTGAGAGTAACAAATCCACCCGTATTTTTAGCTTGAGAGTGGAACTTAGTTTGCTTCTCGGAGAAGAAACTCCATTTTTCTCTAAAAACTCTTGAATTTAGAGCTAATCAAAAGTGAAAGACTCCAGTGAACTTCCATCTTTCATCTTCAATCTCTTCTTTCTTCCGTCGTTAGAGATCGCTTGTTGGAGTTGATAAGTAACAATCCTCCCGTATTTTTAGGCTTCTGAAAGTGGACTTAGTTGCCTCTCAATAAGAAATCTCATTTTTCTCTAAAAACTCTTGCATTAAGAGCTAATCAAAAGTGAAAAAAACTCCAATGAACTTCCATCTTTCATCTTCAATCTCTTCTTCCTCGTTAGAGGATCGCTTTTGGAGTTGAGAAGTAATATCCCTACCCGTATTTTTTAGCTTCTGCAAGTGGACTTAGTTGCTCTCGAGAAGAAATCTCATTTTTCTCTAAAAACTTTGCACTCAGAGCTAATCAAAATTGAAAAAAGACTCATGAACTTCCATCTTTCATCTTCAATCTCTTCTTCTCGTTAGATGGATCGCTTTTGGAGGTTGAGAATTAACAATCCTAACCCGTATTTTTTTAGCTTCTGCAAAGTGGACTTAGTTTCCTCTCGAGAAGAATCTCATTTTTCTCTTAAAACTCTTGAATTTAGAGCTAATCAAAAGTGAAAAAAGACTCCAGTGAACTTCCATCTTTCATCTTCAATCTCTTCTTTCTTCTTCGTTAGAGGATCGCTTTTGGAGGTTGAGAAGTAACAATCCTACCCGTATTTTTTAGCTTCTGCAAAGTGGACTTAGTTTGCTCTCGAGAAGAAATCTCATTTTTCTCTAAAAACTCTTGAATTTAGAGCTAATCAAAAGTGAAAAAAGACTCCAGTGAACTTCCATCTTTCATCTTCAATCTCTTCTTCCTCGTTAGAGGATCGCTTTTGGAGGTTGAGAAGTAACAATCCTACCCGTATTTTTTAGCTTCTGCAAAGTGGACTTAGTTTGCTCTCGAGAAGAAATCTCATTTTTCTCTAAAAACTCTTGAATTTAGAGCTAATCAAAAGTGAAAAAAGACTCCAGTGAACTTCCATCTTTCATCTTCAATCTCTTCTTCCTCGTTAGAGGATCGCTTTTGGAGGTTGAGAAGTAACAATCCTACCCGTATTTTTTAGCTTCTGCAAAGTGGACTTAGTTTGCTCTCGAGAAGAAATCTCATTTTTCTCTAAAAACTCTTGAATTTAGAGCTAATCAAAAGTGAAAAAAGACTCCAGTGAACTTCCATCTTTCATCTTCAATCTCTTCTTCCTCGTTAGAGGATCGCTTTTGGAGGTTGAGAAGTAACAATCCTACCCGTATTTTTTAGCTTCTGCAAAGTGGACTTAGTTTGCTCTCGAGAAGAAATCTCATTTTTCTCTAAAAACTCTTGAATTTAGAGCTAATCAAAAGTGAAAAAAGACTCCAGTGAACTTCCATCTTTCATCTTCAATCTCTTCTTCCTCGTTAGAGGATCGCTTTTGGAGGTTGAGAAGTAACAATCCTACCCGTATTTTTTAGCTTCTGCAAAGTGGACTTAGTTTGCTCTCGAGAAGAAATCTCATTTTTCTCTAAAAACTCTTGAATTTAGAGCTAATCAAAAGTGAAAAAAGACTCCAGTGAACTTCCATCTTTGATTCTCAATCTCTTCTTCCTCGTTAGAGGATCGCTTTTGGAGGTTGAGAAGTAACAATCCTACCCGTATTTTTTAGCTTCTGCAAAGTGGACTTAGTTTGCTCTCGAGAAGAAATCTCATTTTTCTCTAAAAACTCTTGAATTTAGAGCTAATCAAAAGTGAAAAAAGACTCCAGTGAACTTCCATCTTTCATCTTCAATCTCTTCTTCCTCGTTAGAGGATCGCTTTTGGAGGTTGAGAAGTAACAATCCTACCCGTATTTTTTAGCTTCTGCAAAGTGGACTTAGTTTGCTCTCGAGAAGAAATCTCATTTTTCTCTAAAAACTCTTGAATTTAGAGCTAATCAAAAGTGAAAAAAGACTCCAGTGAACTTCCATCTTTCATCTTCAATCTCTTCTTCCTCGTTAGAGGATCGCTTTTGGAGGTTGAGAAGTAACAATCCTACCCGTATTTTTTAGCTTCTGCAAAGTGGACTTAGTTTGCTCTCGAGAAGAAATCTCATTTTTCTCTAAAAACTCTTGAATTTAGAGCTAATCAAAAGTGAAAAAAGACTCCAGTGAACTTCCATCTTTCATCTTCAATCTCTTCTTCCCTTTCCGGGGTTAAAAAAATTTGAACCCAATTTAAAAAATTTTTTAAAAATTTGGAAAAAAAAATTTTAAAAAAATTTTTTTAAAAGGGGGTTTCATAATTTAAAATATAATTTCATCTAAGGTTCATTTGCATGGATGCGATGAAGGAAATTAAGGTTTAATGCATCATTATCACTAAGAAGCAATAAGCAAGTGCGCTCTCACATCTCAAGCTGAGTAATGTTTAATTGCATCGAGAGCGCGCATCGAAACTTCAACTGCGATAGAGTGTGAAGTGCTAGCAAGCATATACTCTTTATATACTGTGTATTTACTCTATGTCACTCACTTATCTCTATACACTCTAAGTAGAAATGATGATTATATACTTGAAATGATAAGTGATGAAGAGTGAAATGCATTTTCCATTTTATAGCGTAACTTACTTGAGTGCGCTCAATGTGCGATATGTGCGCCGTGAA
>JAJKFJ010002426.1:0-11546 GCA_027382625.1 Tetmemena sp. SeJ-2015
AGAAAAAATATTTTTTAAAATAAAAGTAATTTATTGCACTCTGACAATTACTTGAAGTTAAAATAGTAAGTTAAAAATATAAATCAGTTTTATTATAAATAATAAAAGATGATCTCAGCTTAAAAAACCAAGTATTCATTTAAATTTTGCAATAGGTTTCTTAATTTAAAAAATTAGTAAATAAATTAAATAATTAGTTCAATCACATCTATAAAGTTATTAGATAATTATCTAATGTCTTATTTTCATTTACAAATACTATTGAGATTATTTTAAACGATTTAATTTGGAAAATATTTATTTTTAAAATTAATTAAAAAAAACTTTTTAAAAAATAAAATCTGATAATAATTTCTATTATCTTGCTATCCATAATAAATGTTTATTATGACATTACTTGAAAAATTAAAAACTTTCCCTGCAAATATGTAATAATTTAAAATGAAACTATCTTTAGATGAAAGTTAAAATTATATAAAATATTTATCTTTCAAATTAATATTTTACTTTGAAATAATTTAATATTTCTATTAATAATAACAGTTAATTAATTATAATGTATTTATAATTTTAAAAGAAATTACTCGAAAATTTCATCAAATGTTCTTAAATTGAAATCAAAATAAGTTAAAAAAGATTATGAGCTGAGTAAAGACAAAATCTTAATATTTTTTATTGTTTAGTATTTCGATGGTAATCAATTGACTTTCTCATTTTAATGGGAAATAATTTTTTTTCTAACTCATAAGGCTGTGCTTTTATTTTATAGAATATGGAGATTTATTTTAAGCATTTTTCGCTAAATTTTTGCAGCTTTCTAAATTTTAATTCTTATTTTTGATCCCATAAAGAAAGAAATGCATGCTTAATTTTACTTTAATTGTTGAATTATAAAATTCATTTGTTGCTTACTATCCTGTAAATAAATGGTATTGAAATTAGAAGCTAGTCTTAATTTATTTCCTTTTAAATAGCAATTAGATGAGAAGAAGATAAATAATAAGTAAATAATTCTTCATTGGTGATTATCGAATTCATATCGTTATTTTTTGAAATCAGTCAACTTATATTTATATTTCAAATATGAAGTTCAATTTATTATTTAAAACTAATCTACTAAAATTTATAGTTTATAAGAAAATAATCAAATCAAAAACTCAAAAACTTCGTCTAGAGATAGAAGACGATAATTACTAATTAAGTATTTTCTATTAAATCATAAAACCCTTTTTATTTGCTATTTATTCATCATGAACAATACAATTTATATTTTTTAATCCACCCAAACTTACAATCAAATTTTTAAATAGAAATTTACGATAAATATATTACTTTAGATTGATTAATAAAATACCTTTTCAGTGTGTGTAATTTATATTATTTGTTTTAAATAAAAACTATTAATCTTTCTCTAATTATCAAATTAAATTAAATCTCAGATGGAACAGGAAAAAGTCAATCAGGATTTATTTTTTATTCTGTAGCTGTAATATTAAAATTTTACAATGGATAAATAATTATTTAAAATATCTGGGGTAGTTAAAAATTGGATTATAATGTTTGCTCTCAGAAAAAATGAAGATTATTTACAAAGTGAAGAAAAGAAATTTTATCCATAAAATATAATAATTAAAGTAAATATAATAAATCATCATATAAAGTTAATGTTTTAAAATTATAAATCTAATTTCTTATTTATCAGTGGCTATTTAAAGGGCTTAATTCTTTCTCTTTTATTTTTTATTTGACTATAATTTACCACAAAAAAGTGTTTTAGACACTAAACCTGAGATTTATAATAAAATTCGTGGTTGCTATTTTTTCTCCCCGATACAGCGCCTGATCATCCTTGGTCATGTGTGTTTTTGCGGTGGTATGAGGAAAGCCGGTGGATTCAATCGACAATCAGTGAGTGTTAGCGACGCTAGTCTGGCAGTCCACAGAGATTCTCTCTCGTCTCTAAATGGGAATAGTGCGTCATCACTAATTAACTGACGTGTGGGCTTTCACGTGACGTGGCACAACTCATCAAGTAGTTACGCCTGTGAATTAACTTTAAATCCATTAAGTTATTATATACCCGAATTGAGTGTTAAATTACGAATCTATTCAATGATAAAAATTACCACCAAAATTAATACTTATATCTTAGATCAATGAAAAAACAAATATTCAATTTAGATGATTCAGATGCGATTTCGTAAACTTAATTTAGCTTTAAATTTATTCTGAAAGAACTCTTAAGCTTTAAATCCTATTAAAGAAGTTCTTTTTTAAAAAAATTAAATCTAAATTAATTATAAAAATTAACTAAAATTTCTATAGAGGATAAATTATAATGATTTTATCTTTAATAGAAGTTATTTAACAAATTTCTAATTTATTAATTTAAAGTCACGAGGTTAACTGCCTGTGTGTTTTTCTGCGATGCTTTTCATTTAAACTTTTAAAATATTTTATTATAATTACTTTAATTTTTCTTTCATTCTAAATATTAATTTATACTTATTCTTATTTAATTGAAGAAATACCTTCTTAAAATAATAAACCTTTTACTTATTTAAACTCATTAAAAAATTTTTATTTATATTAATCGACTATTTTAACTAAAAGCAACCAAATTTAATTTTTAAGAATATATCAAATAACTAAATCATGTTCTTTTTTTATAAAGTAATCAACCGCAAATTTAGTTATTTTAATATATTTTATAAATTCTATTGAGCTTTTAATGCCTCTCAATTGTACTAATTTGACATAATATAAGCTTGGATCAGCAATTTTACTCTTCAAAATTTAAACTTTCCTTTAAAATGTCACTTCATTTCTCAAGTTCCTTCAAATATTTTTGAAATGAAGCTTAACAAGCATTTTAAATTAAAAAATTAAATGCAGAAGTTCAATAATCGAGACATTATTTTATTAGAAAAATAAATATCTTCTTTCTAATAAAGAATAGCTTAAATAATATTATGACATTGTGAGTAAAAACTTTAATACTAAATAAATAAAGGGAGAAGCATTAAATGTCGTAGTTATGAGTTCAACAGAATTATTTAATAAATATTTCAAATAAATTACCAAAAATATTTATTTAAAAAAAAATAATTTTTTTTTGCAAATCTAAATTCTTTTAAAAAGAGATTTATCTGTATAAATTGGAAATGATAGACTTTTAAAAAAATTAATATAATTCTTACAAGCATATGAAAAAACTGAAATATACTAATATCTCTTGTATCATAATGGCAACTATTACCCATTATTAATCACCTTGAATTAAGTGATTATTTTTATATAAAATTAAATAAAATAGCAACTTTAAAATAATTTTAATTGCGCAACTCATCAGATAAGTATAAATCATATCAAGACTTCACTTTAAAAATATAGCATCCATAACAACCTCTACTTAATAAATCTAGCTTTTATTTATCATTAATTTGAAAGTCTTTTAAGAATTAGATTGTATCAGATTACTTTACTTAATAAGAATAAATTAAAATGATGATATTACTTTTTTTAATTTCCATTGTGATAATGACAATATTAATTTGATCTTGTGAGTACAATTATTTAAATTAGTAGTTTTTATCGAATAATTTCAACTTACTTTGAGTTTATCGAGAAGAAAAAAAAACAAAGGTTTAAAAATTGGGATTTGTAAATAAGTCAAATTTTTTTTTAAAATTTACAGTTTTAGACTGAATTGAGAATCAACTAAAAATAAAGAAGAACTTTTTAATTTAAAATAAAATTTGCAATTAATTTTTAAAATTTTTTTAAATTTTAATTTTTTGGGGTTTTTTTTTAAAATTTTAAAAAATTCAGGAATTTAAAAAAAATAAATTTTTAAAAAATCAAAAAAAATCCCCCTTTTATTTTTAACAACCTTTTAAATTTTAAAACCCCTTAAATTTTTAAAAAAATTAAAAAATAAAAACATTAAAAATTTAAAACCTTGAATTTCTCTTTTTTTTAAAATTTAAAGATTAAAAAAAAAATTTTAAAAATTTTTAAAAAAAAAATTTGGGATAATCAAAATTTCAATTTTTTAATTTTACTTTTTTTTTAAAAAAATAAATTAAAGGGAAATTTTTTTTTAATGCAATTTTAATAAGCCCTTTCGTTTTCTTTCTTTCCCTTAAAACTCGGGTTATTTTATTCAACATATTATCGAAAAGGATAAAATGCTAAAAATCGATTTTAAGTCAAAATCCGAAAATTTAGACCGAAAGATTATTATTTACAGGAAGCGAAAGCCAATCTAAGAGAGCCACTAAATTTAGATTATTGATCATTTTTATTTTATTTAAATAATATGAGAATTTAATTTTTTATTAAAATATTGAATATCCGTATTCAATTTTACAATTTTTTATCTATATTTCACATTTATAATATCTTTTTCAACTTTTAGAATATCCACAGTGCTTGAAAATAACAAGGTATGATTCTCTTGCTAGTTAGTTTCTTCTTTTCAACTTGCATCACTTATAAATTAAAGATGAGTTTTCGAAGAAACAATATCTAGAATACAATTTTCTTAAATTATACTCGCTCCAACTGTATAGAACTATTTTAATTCGATTTAGTTCAAGGGTATTTTTAAAGACATTTTAATTTGATATCTAAATTAATTAGATTGCGAAATAAATTCAGCTAAAAATATTATTCTGCAATTACAATAATTCTATATTTTGATCCTACTAAAATAGAATCATCGTTATTTTAAAAGCTTTATTCTTTACAATCATATCAAATTGTATATCTATAAACTAATAATCTTAATTTATCTTCAAATTTATGTATGCTATCGTTAAAAGAGTATTCAAAATAAAATTTTAACTGTAGATGCATCTTATAAATATAATGCATATGAAAAACTATTGGGTATTAGATTTAAATTTTATAAAAATAACAAAAATATTTTATTTTACACAGCTTTAATAAATATTTATTAACTCCACATTAAAAAATAAAATATTTTCCTATTAGGATTGCCTGATTTATATATTTTAAATGTTTCTTATATTTATTTTTGTATTTTTGTTTTTACTTCAGCAAACCAAAATGTTTGAAAGACATGTTTATAGAATTTAAGAAAACAAATTGAAGATAATTAAATAGACAATTTATACTAAAGCAATAATGATATGTGTATATTTACTATTAATTTATATTCGCAGATTTTAAATTATAAGCTTTTTAACCTCAAATTTAAGGGATAAAAACTATTTAAAGCCAATAGGAATATTTTATACTTTTAAATATATATTCTCCTCTGATTATATTTTATTTAAATAGGAACGAAGAGATTTAATTTAAATATTTAGAGAAAGAAAATCTCAAATTAACATATTTAGATTTATATTTTGATATTTTTAAAAATAAATAGAGAAGTGAGGTTTGGAATTTTAAATATTGATTAATTCATTAAAAGTATATAAATAGATAAATTAATTTTCACAAAAAATAAATTTTTAGAATTTGGGGTGTGTTCCAGAGAGTTAATTTAATTTTAATGACTATTTATATTTTATTGTATAAGTAAAATATTTGCTTAGGCTCAATTGTAGTAATTTAAGACATCTAGGTACAAATTCTTTATTACTTAAATGGTTTCTAATATTTTTTTTTTTTTAATTTAAATTTATTCTTCATTATCTGTTTTGTAATTTAAAATAAATTAAACTAAAATTTAAAAATAATATCATAACTATAATTCTGATCTGCATTAGCAAGTTAATAAATTTGTATATCTCAAAAAGATTTATCTTTAATATTTAAAAGCTAGATCTATTGAAGCATTAAATAAATTCTATACTTATATTGTATCTTTCAATTGAAGAAGGTTAATAAAATAAATTTATATGCTAAATTAAAATTTAGCAATAATTCAAAGAAAAATTAAAAATTGATTTCAACTTTTAAATAATTTTATAATTTGACAGGATAAATTAAGTCACTCTATAAATTATTAAAGCAGGAATATAATATTTGATTAAGATATAAAATCGGGAATTTAAATTAAATATCTAAAGTAATTTGTTTCAATATTTTGAATAACTTACGAAGAATTGATTTTATTTAGAGGCTTAGAAATACACGATTTACCTTGAAATTAAAAAATGATAAAATCTTATCTATGTTTTTAATGAATATTAATAAATAAATTTCATTTTTTGGGGAAAAATTATATAATAGGTCCTCGACCTTTATGAATTTTTAAGATGTGATGATATATTTCGTGAAATTTATTAGAGATATTTAAATTAAATTGAAAATATATTTAAATAAACTTTGAAGTATTTATAAGATATTTAAAAATTGTGTAATATATCATAGTAAAACACTATGAAAACCAATTTGGACAAGGCATAGGATTTTATAAATTTTAAACGTTGATATTTATGTATCACTTAAATTATTTCATTATTTTTCTTAATTTTTATAACTCACCTTTAAACTTGTAAATTGTAAAATAAGTCTTTTTAAAATAAAAGATGAAAAATATAAAATCTAAAATATTTTTGAACAGTGTTTCTAATAAATTTAGATAAATAATATTGTTTAATAATTTAATTTAATGAGGATAAAATTTTTTCATACAATAATCACGAATAAATTAATTACTTCCATTTTTATATATGCTTTCTCTTAATGTCTATTGAATCCTAGAATTAATTTATTTTAAAATAAAAAGTTATTAAGTCTCCATCATTTGACTATAATCTTAAACATTCTAATTTAACTGTTAGAAAATAAGAAGAGAGAAAAAATTGATATGGGACAAATACAAATAGATGATCTGGGAAATAAAAAATAGAATTTTATAGAGAAAAAATAAGCTACAAGTTTTACATAAATTATAATCTTTATTCCCTAAAAAATTAATCAAAAGCGGTTTAAAAGGGGGTTTTGGTTGTTCTTTCTTATTGGTTTCATTTTAAAAATTTTAATTCTTTGGGATCTAAGATAAATTTAATTTTTTATTTTTACATTTTCAATTATTTCAAATTTTAAAAATTTTTGTTTTTTTTGCCCCATCTATTAAGGGTTGCGCAGTTTTTTTTTTCACCTCTTTAAAACCCTTTTTTCATAAAAAACATTTTAAAATTTAAATAATTTAAAATCAGCAATTTTAATTTTAATCCCCTAAATTAAAGAATTTTCCCCAGTCATCTATTTGTTTTTCCCATATTTAAATTAAAAATTTAAAATTTAAGTTTTATATAATTTGCTTTTAAATTTAGGTTTTTCTAAATAAAATTTTAATATTTAAAAAATATAAAAATAGTATTTTATTTAAAAAAAATTTAAATTTAAAAAAAAATGAAAATTTTTTAATAAAATTTTATATGGAAAATTAACGTTTCGAATTGAAAATGAAACTGAATTTTTAGCAAGATATTAATAAATTATTAAGTAAAAAGAAATTGCAAGCATTTTTATTAATCTCCCTAATTATTACCTATAATCAAACATTCTATTCAAGAAAAATTTAAATATTTTTAAATTGTTTTATTTTAAGCATTAAATTTTGATTCTGACAGATAAGAATATTAATCTAAAAAAAAGTAAGTGATGTACTTTTAATTAGATTATTAAAAAAATAATTTATTAAAATTGATTAAATGAGAGAAAGATATATTTTTTATAATTAAAATTACATTTATGCAATTGAAAATTAACAAACAAAAAAACACGCAAGAGCTTAAAAAAAAAATTAATTTAAAAATTTTAAAAAAAGTATAAAAAGGAAAGGAATAAATTTTTTCCAAATAATTTTTTAAAAATATATTTTTATAAATCAAAAATTTACATTTAATACAAAAAAAACCCTTTAAAATATTTTTGAAAAATATTAGAATTTATCATTAATATTTATTATTCTCAATTTGTAAACAAGAAAATTTAATAAAAAAAAAATTTAATTTTAGGGATAAAAAAATTTTAAAATTCTTTTTAAGTTCGAAGTAATTTTTTATGCAATAGTAATATGAATATTTTTTTTATAATTGATTTCATTGTTAAAAATAATTTTAATTGCGTATAAAATGCATTGATTTATCTTTTTTAATTTTGTTTTAATTATTTAATTCTTGGACTTCTTATTTTAATTAAATTTATTTAATAAAAATTTTCTATTTAAAAAAAAAAAATTCATTTTTTGGGTTATAAAATTAATTTTCTAAAAGGAACCTTTAAAATTTAAAAAATTTTTTTTTTTTATATTTCTTAAAAGATTATAGAAATTTTCTTCCTTTTTTTTATATTTTTTTTACTTAAATTCCCTTAATTTTTTTTTAAAAAACCTCCTTAAATGTAATATTATAGTTTATCTTTCCTATATAAATATATTTTTGTCCATAAATCTGAGTTCCAAAATAAAATATAGCTTCATAGTTTATATATTCGCTATAAATAAAGTAATCATTTTTAAAGATTGCAGTATTTTAAATAAAAATTGGTTGACTTTACACTTTAGGATTATTATTTTATAGTTTTTAATATCCACAATTCCCAGTATTGAAGCATCCCGTTTGTAAATAAACAATTTTCTAAAAACTATTACTAGGATGAACAATTTAAACCTTGCGCCTCTAAATAAGTTGTTTTATTTTAAAAAAATATGTTGTAAATGAGGGACAAGATCGAGAAGACTAGTAAATTACATTTTATGAAATTATTTTCTATTTTTAAATAAAATAATTTTAATTAAAATTTAATTTTTAAAAAATATTTTCATAGTTTAAAATTATTTAATTAATTGTATCAGAAAATTAAAGAAGATCGTAAAATTTAAATCCAAATTTAAGTTTAAATAATAAAGAGTTAATTAAGGGCTTAAATAATTTGCTAAAATTATATTTAGGAAATTAGTAAAGTAAATAAATGAATAAGATGAAAGTATGTATTTAAAACTTTTTATTTTTTATTTTAGATCGCTCTTAACTATTTATTACTCATTTACTTTAATTTGGAATGATAAAATTTTTTAATTTTTAAAAATTAAATTGAAAATTTTATTTTTAATTTAAAAGTTTCAATAATTAATTTTTTTTTTTAAATTTTGAATTATTTTCTACATAAAATTATAAGATAAAATTGAAAAAATAAAATTCCTTCGATCTGATTAAATAATGATTTATAAATTCATTATTAAAAATTTTTTAAAATTTTAAAAAATTTTCTTATATATGACATGGCTTTCATTTTAATAAAAATTTAACAGTGGAAAGAGTAAAATAATTTAAGTTAGTGAAAATTTAAATTTTTTGACGAATTATAACTCTCTAAGTTTAAATATTAATTATAATTTTTTAAAAATTCAAAAAAAATTTAGATTTAAATTTTAAAAAAATTTTTTGGGAATTTTAAATTCAGTAGAATCTATCATAAAATATTAAAAGATTGAAAGTACAATTTCTTGCTTCTGAGGGATGTTGTTAAGACAATTCAATAAGAAAATTAATGGAAATTGTTTTTACTAAAAAACCTACAAATAACAAACTAAAAATTAAATTTAAAAAAATTTTTAATTTTGTATAAAAAATTTTTGTTTAAATTTTAAGATCTTTCTAAAATATAAAAGCGGAAAAATGTAAAATATAAATATTTATCATCTTGATTGTAAGTTAGAATAATATATTAAACATATATAATATCAAGAGGTTATTTATGCTTTACATTTTAGTTATTATTCAATCAATAATAATGGTTGAAAAAAAATATTAAAAATATTTTAAGTTTTTTAAAAAAAAGGGCAAATCTTAATAAATTCCTATCCTAAACAATATATATATTAAGAAATACTAATTCCATCTTCTAAAATTAAATAAATACTAGTTTATTTTATTTATGTTTCAAGTTAGAAATTTTTATTTCAGACACTATTAATATTTTATATTTCATTTAAATTATTAAGTTCAATTTTATTTAGGTGCAATAATTTAATAAACTAAATAAATAATATTTTTCTTTGTGATTAGCACACTTAGCTACTTTTAAAAAAAAATAATAATAATAGCTTTAAATTCTCATCTCGAACTTATTCTAGCTATCTTCACTTACATTTTTATTGAACATCATTAATTAGCTCTTTAGAATAAGTTATTTTCATTAAAATAAACCTTATTTAAAGCTTCAAAATTATTACTTTTTTAAAGACAGATTTGAGAGATCTTTTAGAGATTTCAAATTAGAAATATTCTAGATACTTCGATTTCAAAGAACTTATCATATTTAATAAAAAATTCAATATTTAATCCCTCTCAATTGTTCGACTAAATAGCAATATATAATATAGAGTCGATGTTTAAAATAACATCATTAAAATATTGAATATTTATAAAAATTAAAAAACCCAAATCTTTTTTTTTAAATTTAAATTAATAGTTTATTAAATTAGCCTAAATTTAATTAAATGTTATTTCAAAATATTCAAGCTATCTTTAAATCTCGGATTTAATCAAAAATTTTTAAAATTTTTGAAAAAATTTTTTATATAATATTTTATTAAAATTTTAAAATTTAATTTTTTATTAAAAATTTAAAAATTTAATTCAGGGATAATCTTTTAAAAAATGAATAAATAAAAAGCTTAAAATTTAAAATGACAAATAAATTTTTCATTTTTAAATTAAATTTTGATTTTAGTTAAAAAATATAAAAATGTAAATCATAAATTTTCTTTATTTCTAAATCTTATTTCCAAAAATTTTTTAATATTTCTTTTTAAAATTTTAAAAAAGGGAAATTTGATATTTTCCCTCATTTAACTGCCTTTTTCATGTTTTCTCAGGCTTACTTTTCATACTTATTTTTTTTAACTAAACGGCCCCCCAAATTCCACTCGTGAAAAAAATTTGGGAGTTAAGTTTTTTAATTCCGGGGGAATATTTAATATTTGAAATTGAATTTTAAAATTTTCCCGAAACCCAATTTTAAATTTAAACAATTAATTTTTAAAAAATATATACTTGAATTAATCAATCAATTAAAACAATCATTTTATGTCCATTTAATTGACTCATTAATCACATGCAATTATTACCCCACTTATATACACTTTAATTATCGACTATTAAATTACACATTACATTGCATTACAAATTACATATCTTAAAATTTTCTATCTCAAATCACTACCTCATTTTAACTTGAGATTTTTACTCAACTTTTTACGATTGCATTTTTCCGATTTAATTTATACTCTGTCAATTGGGTGCAATTACATGCAAATTTTATTTTGTCATTGAAAATTCTTGGCCCGAGATTTCAAATGTATTAAATACACCATTTTAAAAGTTTTCCAATTTAACTACATTATAAGCACACTTTTACACAGTAGACTTTGGGTATCAATTCCCAAATTGTAAATCTATGTTTGAGTTGCTTGTTGGCCTTCAACGAGTCTATGTTTTTTCAATTTGAACACGAGTACAGAGTTGACCTTGTCAGGGACAATTACTTTTATCATTATATACAAGGATTGAAATCGGGGCAGTTTAAAAATTTGGTCTTTGAAGCACTCTCGTTCG
>JAJKFJ010002434.1:0-11192 GCA_027382625.1 Tetmemena sp. SeJ-2015
TAAAACCGGGGAAATTTTCCGGGCCCGCGGCGGAATTTCCCGCGGGGTAACTTTATGAAATATATGAATGATTTAAATATCTCTTTTAGGATATAAGAAAGAATAAATGAAAATGATGATTCTTTTAGTTAAAAATTATATTGAAGCTTTTTTTCATCTTCATCATCATCTATAACTCTCTTAGTAATTTTTTGTTATATATTTATATGAAGTAAAAAGGCGAATGCCTTATCAATATAAAAAGAATTAAATTAATAGAAGTGAAATGAAATGGAATGAAAGTGCTTTTTCTAGAAAATTATCTTTGCTATTTAAAGTAGAAATAATTGTTTATACAAGAATATGTGAAATAGATTAATAGATGCTTTTCAATAGATAATTAGAATCCCAAATATTTAATTGTTTTCCCTTAGATTGCTTACATTATTAAAGAGTATAGGTGATTGATCTTCTATGTTCATGCTGGGTGGGTCTCGTCTTTTTATGTTTTTAAAATAAAATTATTAATTACTAATTGAACAATAATAAGATCGAGCGAGGATTGATTTAACTTTATCTTACCCTCCAAATTCTTTCTATTTTTACTAATTCTTATTGAATGAATCGGAATGGGAAATAAGTAAGATATATTAGAAATGGCAGTTATGGTAGTTATAATTTTTTTTAATGGAATAAATATTCTTTCTCATTTATTCTAAGTATGAAGAGCAAGTCCTTCTCTTTTTATCTCTTATTATATTATCTATAAGAAAATTTTAATATAATTTAATCTTTAATTAAATTTAAAAATTAAAATTATAATATTCGGAAAAACTACTTTGAGTTTTTATAGTTTTTAGTTTTTAAATAGAGTAAATATAAAAAATAAAGTAGATAAATCTGGTAATTAGTTTCCCCAATTAATATAAATAAAAATAAATTCATAGATGCTAACGAATGTATTAAGTGTAATTTATTTGAAATAATAAAATTATTGGTAGATAACACCCTGGCGATCATCTAACACTGTCATAAAGGGAATATAATAAATTCTACCACCTAGAACCCGACAAACTATCTGTAATCCCACTTTTTAATGAGGGGAAAATACTTTTTATAAGTCAAAATCTCAATGAGAGGAATCTCAAAAGAATTCCTCTTTCAGATTTCTCTCACCATTATTTTAAAATAAAAAATAAGATATAATCTACCAATTTATAATAGAAATTTACGCATGATTTTATCTGGAAAGTCTATTTGAATAGTTTTTGTTTTGAGAGATTGGAGAGATATATATTTTTTGAGGCTCCTCTCATGAAGATTTTGTCGTTTTAACGGGTTTTTCACATTGAAAATGGATTCAGATAGTGTGCATCCATGGTTCGAGGTTGTAGCCATATGGTGATGCCCACTTTACCAGTGCGATAGGAAGGACGCGAAGGTTTTATCTTCACTAAAATTATATGTTGAATTTTTAATATTCTACTCTAGGAATTTCAAAATTGAGACATTAAAAATGATATTTTAAAAGAAACTTATAAATAAATAAAATTATTAAGAATATATAAATACGTGTATTTGTTTATTAGACTCAACTTCAAGTATAATAAATCTTTATTTATCTTTGAAATTAATTCATTCTTATAATCGATTAGTAATTTCCCCTACCAAATAATAATATTTAATAAATTCCATTAAAATATTTAAGATTAATAAAAATGCGTTTATCATAAGGTAATAAAGTAGGGTTGTCCTCTAAATAAGCAAGAAAAAGATATATAAATATATATATATTTCAATATATTTCGAACGTTATTATATTATAAGTAAAATTAATTATTTAAATAAACATCATCCTTAACAATATTAAAATTCTCATAACTAAAGAGGAAATGTATTAAATTAGGATAAAAGGCTTGATCACGGGACTACAAACTAAAAATAAAAATTATGTTTTAATTTAAGTCAAACATAATCAAATTTTAAAATAAATAAATTTTTTATATCAAGGAAAGAAAAAAATATAAAATAGACACAATTATAACTTTTAAATATAAATTTAATTTAAAGAATCATCATTTTAAGCCTAAAGTGAGTTCTTTTAACAATATATAATTTCTTCTTTTTCATTATTTTAATTTTCTTTATCTTGCTAAATAAGTTAATATTTTTATAGTTAATAATTATATAATTTAATATAGACACATAAAAGATTATTATAATAGAGATTAATTTTATAATTAAAAAATCTAATTCATTATAGTATTTAAATTAATTGAATTTAGCAATCTTATTGTAAAAACATTCTATTATAGAATTAATAAGTTTTTTTATGAATAGTTTTTATACATAGAAATTATTTTAATATTTTCAAAGGGGTAGAACATCGAAGTCAGAAATTATTTAAAATAATAATTTGAGAGTAATGAATATAATACATAGGTTTAATTTAAAATTAAAAAAGACATTAGGGCATTTTAGACTCCAAAAATAGATATTATCCGTTCAGCCCCGATTTTTCAAAAACTTTTCAGTCTCCTTGTGTAAGACCTGGACGAACGAGGACGAAGCAGTTGCCATCTGGGTTAAAACTTGGTACTGTAAGCGCTCCTTGTCGACAGAGTATTGCTACAAAAATATAAAAAAAGGTAATTTTACTTTATTAAGTCCCACAATTGTAGGGTTATTTATGGACTGCAACATGCCAATTATGGATGGATTTGAAGCTACTTCTCTAAAGTTCAGTAAAAAGACGAAAAACAGTGGCTACTTACTGGGCAAGCTGGCTTCCTAGCCAGTAGTCAAAAATCGGGGCTGAACGGATAATATTATATAAAATAAATATCATGAATCTTGTTCAATAACTCCTAAAATGATGATTTTTAAAATTTATTCTTCTATTATACCTATTATAATATCCATTAAATTAGAAATGTTTTATATTTCTTAATCATATACACCCATTTGGAAGTTAGAAATTAATTAAGGAAGATAGAAGGGATAGATAAAAAGCATAATAAGTGTATGAAAGCTTCTTATATTTAAAATTCAAATAACCTTTAATTGCTGAATTTAATCTTTTTACCAAAATTTTAAGCTAAAATATTGTTTAAATAGCATAAGTGTTTTACTTTTTCTCAAAGCTTTCTTCATTTTCTATTTTATCTTAGTTTAAATAAATCTAGCTGAGTTTTTTTTTTTTAAAAAAAATCTATTAAAATTTAAAGATATTGAATAAATATAATATGTCTAAAATTCACTTTCTTTCCCTTCTTATATTTAGATATTTTCTTTACTTTTCCAAAAATTATATTCTTGAAGATTGTGTATATTAATTAAATTTAAATTAAATTAAATAATGCTATAATTGCTTGATTATTTTTTTAATTAAAGATAATCAGTTATAAATTAAGTGCCGATATTTTTAATTAAAATTCATAATTTGATTGAATGATGAATTTTAAATAAAAATTCAATTCATAGTTACTCAATTTCTAGCTCTATTTTTAAATTAAAATTTATCTTTCTAAAAAAAGATACAAATATTTTATAATTAAATTTTTCAAACTAAGTTCCTATTTCCTAATAGTTTAAGAGCGAAGATAAAATATTGATATATATTTGAGTATAATTTTTATATTTATTTCTTCTAAATTTCTTTTTAAAATTCATTTTTTAAATATTATTTTGATCAAACTCGGGGCTTTCAAATTTATAGGTTATTCTCCTAGTAAAGACTTCTTTCGAAATTTTTATAAAGATTCAAGCAATCTTTATTAATTCTTTTACTTAATTCATATTTATAAACCTAATTAAGTGTAATTTTCCAAAATAAATATTATAATTTAAAATAGTCTTATTTTATAAGGGATTAGATTAACAAAACTTATATTTAAGAAAGATTAAAAATTAAACTGAACCTCTATATTTAATTATTTATTTACTATTTTTAGAATGGAATCATTTGAAGAAAAGAATTATTTTTTCCTTCAGACTTAGAAAAATCTACTTTTTAAAAAATTAAAAATTAAATACATTTATGGAAGATTAGACTATACTTTGATGAATTCTAAAATTAAGTAATTATTCTTGCTAATATTTATTTTAATAACAAAGGCTTTTATAATTTTAATTTCAACTCTTATAAGTAGTTAAAAATAACAACTGTGAAGTTGATAATAATATATTTCAGCTATATCCTTAACCGATCTTAAGACAAGAATTTGTTTATTTTAACTCATTAAAATTTCATTTTTTAAAATAATTATTCACATTCATAAATTAGTTTTTTATTTATGGGGATTAACATATTTAATTTCTCTCTATTTATATAATTTCTCCTATTTTCTTTTTCAAAAGAGATATTTTATCTTTATTAATTCTTCTTTCGTGCACACATTTAAAATTAAAGAGCTTATTAAAAATATATTTTCTTTTTATGAGAAATCAAATTAAAATTTATGATTAAATTTTGTATTCAATTCTTTAATTCTATGAGAGAATAATTAAATATGTCTTTTTTAATTCTAATATTTAAAATTAAATTTGTGTAAATTTAATGTTATTAAATTTTTAATTCTTTTTAATAATGAATAATTTTATTGATATTATTGGTATTACTTTATAATAGAATATAGTTTAAATAAACTTCCATTCTCTGTCTAATTGATTGATCACTACGAGAAAATAAGAAATTAATTATGGATTATTCTCATTCAGATTATAAAAAATAGAGTAAGGTCTGATTATATTTTTATAGAAAATAATTGAACAATATTTTTTATTATGAAGGAAATATTAATATTCATCCTTGATAACAAAATAAAATTTAGTTAATGAATTAATATATTTAAAACTTCATAAATTGAGGAGTAAAATTAGATTTCCTTTTTATAATTTATATAATAGAGTAAAAAAGAGTAACTTTTCTATATTCTATAATTTTCCTTCAAATTAAGAATACTTTAATTTATAGTGTCTAAGTATTTTTATAAAAACTAACCTGTAACTTGCTTTTAATGAGGTAATTGGTTTTGCATTTCAAATTAATTTTCTCCATAAGCTTAACTAATTTAATTCATGATATTTTTAATATTAATTTAGTACTTATTCAATCAGATTATAAATTAATCTGCTCAAAAAATATATTAACATTAAGATAGATAATCGTCATGGTACAAAATAATATATAATTTTAAATGTTCTTTTTATCCTTCTTTTTCTTCATACCATAAAAAATAAATATTTCGTAAAAGAATTACTATGATGATGCTTAAATTTAAGTGCTTTCTAATATAAAAAAGAACTTCCTGAAGAACATAGAGCTTCTGATTGAGATGATTTAGATTTTAGGAGAAAAAAATTAAAAAAAAATAAGTGGGAGCTATAGATGACGCGCCGACTACAGCAGCTTCTTTCATCCAAAACATTGAGGAAAGAGACAGTGCACAATCCTTATGATCAGTTGACTGAGCCCCAGGCATGGTTTCCCCCCTGAGTGACTAGCTACTCATGCCCTCAGTCAGCAAAGTTTTGAACGACTGGGATTCTTGATCATTCCCCTGTGCAGCTATTGGCATCGGTAGTGTCCTCTTGCAACTATGACCTCTTGCCTTCTGGTCGGAGTTGAAAATGTTTAGAGACTACGGGAAAAAAAGGGTATTAAATAGTCTAATAAAAAATATAAATTTCTCTAATTCCATAAGTCTAATCTTCCTCTGGAATTTCTATTTAATTCTGGTTTGATTGTTTAATTAAGCCAAATTTTATGTTATTGGGACATGATTATTTTTTGTGTATACTCAATATTTAATTCAATTAACAATATCTAATTTATAGCTGAATAATTCTTGCTCAAATTTTAATATAAAATGAGTTTGCTCACAATACATTTGTTGATTCGATAATATATTTTAAATAAATATGCATTTAATTTTGAATTACTTGGCAAGAATAGAACATTTATAAATCTTTCAATTAATTTAGTTTATTTCTTCTATATTTATTTTTAAAATTCATTGGATAAAGTCTCATTAATAATAAAGTTTATGGATAATTTTAGTCTTTACAAAAAATAGAAATTTTATAAAGATAATAACAATCTTTATTGTTCCTTTTAAATTTATTTTATAATTTTAAAGCCTGATAGAAAAATATTTTGAAATTCTATAACACTAAATTATAAGGAATTTAAAAAATAAAGATTTGGAAATATTTCATACTATAAATAGATGAGTGTCATATTTAAAAAAGATATGTTAAATATATCCTAAATTGGTTATGATACTTGCAAGTTATTATTAAAGGGACACTAGGTAATCGATAATTGAATAACGTATAAATACAAATGCAGATATATATCTTTGCTGACTCATTATTTCAGTACGCATCTTCCTTAATTAGTTGATATTCTTTTACTTTGAAATAAATCTCCCTTGTTCTTGCAAGTTTGTTTGAGGTTCTTTCTCTCATACTATAACACTAAAAATGCTGATAAGATGAATTTCAAATGAAAATTTACCCTCGTCTTAGTATTGAAATCCTTCTTTCATTTATGATTCTTTACGATTATAAAAATCGGCAATGCCTTACGAACATGGAAGCACTTAACTGGCTCAAGGGCTTTAAAGTTCTATATCTCTAAACTCTATAAATAGTAAAAGAAAATATAGTGATAATCATAAAATTTAAGCTAAATTTAAGAATAATCATCATAATAATCGTAAATTAAAAATGGTTTACTTGCATTTGTATTTGCTAAGCATCTTATATAAGGCTGGACTCTGCTCTACTCTGAGGTTTCTAAGTTTGATCTTTTCATTCATTTTATTTATTTCTCTTAATGAAAATATTATTTCAATTATCTTAATTTAGAAATGTTGGAACAGTTTAGTATTTCTTCGTATTTCAAAGGAATTGCAATCATCAATCACTTAATGCTATTCTCCCTATATGATAAAAACTTTCTTATATTTTTCTTTATACTTATTTCATATTCATATTTATGTCCATAATATAATTGCGTTTTGTTTAATTTAAGAGTACAAAATAAATATATTTATTTTATCCCTATTTTTGACAATTTCTGATCTTATATAACTTATATTTCAATGAGATTTCTAATCTTTATTAATTCTTCTTTCTTAAATAAAGTATAAAATTATGGAAAACTTAAGAAAACTATTTAATACATTCTAGTGAATCTCTTTTAAAAAGAAGTCTTCTATAATTATATGAGAGTAAAATTATAGTAGTAAATTTAATTAAAATCGGTGATTGGTTCAAATAATAAATGGAGAGTTGTCGTGACAGTTGAAATCATAGATTCACCTCTGATTTTCCCAGCCGGTAACGATAGTTTATTGAAAACAAAAATATAAAGTTTTTTTTTTTTAATCATCTTCACAGCACCCAACAGCGAGTTTGACCATCATCTTCTTTTTTTTAAATTTTTTTCACCTTCAAAAACCATATCCTTTTTTAATTTATTGGGCGTTTTTCCAAAAATTTACAAATTTAAAATGAAAAATTTAAAATTTGAATTAATTTCAAGGGAAAAAAATTTTAAAATTTGGGAAAATTCAATCCATCTTTATTATTTTAATTTTAATTTATTTAATTCTATTTTTTTAAATTTAAAAATTTAAAATTTTTTTAATTAAATTTAAAAATAAAAATTTTTAAAAAATTAAATTTTTTTTAAAATTTATAAATTGTTTTTAATAGAATTAGGAATACAATTATAAATGATTTTTGTATTATTCTTTTAAGAATATAGTTAAAATCTACTTCCTTAACTCTATCAAATTGAATGATTACTATGAATATAAAAAAATTTAAAACATAATTTTTATTTTTAAAAATGCAATAATCTAAAATCCACATTCATTTATAGAGTAAAAACTTAAATTAAATTAATTTAATCTACTTGATTTAAAACTTCTGCTCAATGATATCCCACAATGAAAACTAATTAAATTTTGTCTAAAATTAAAAGTACTATATTTTATTTAAATTTTAAGAAGACTTTAATATTCATTCACGCAGGAAAATAACAATTTTATAATGAATAAATTTATTTAAATCTTTATAACAAGGATCTAACTTATAATTAATTAACAAATATTAATATACCAATATTATTCTATGTTTACGATCTTCCTTTAAATTAAGACTAGCCTACTTTGTATTATAATAATTCTTAAAGCATTTAAAATTAAACTTAAAACTTTCTTTTATAACAAAGAAATTTAAATTTTTTAAAAAAAAATTTTACCGGTTTTTTAAAATTTTTGATATCTTTTAAATTTTGGAAAACCTTTTTAAAATTTTAATTTTAAAATTATAAAAAAACCCGAAAAAAGGGTATTTTAAATATTTAAATTTTGTAAATTTAAATTTAGATTTTATTAAATTAATCTTATCATAATATTTTTTTTTTATTTTGGATGACAGTTTTTTTAATTATCCATAAAATTAATAAATATTTCATAACGAGAAGAATTACTTTGATGATAATTGAATTTAATTTTTTTTTAAAATATTAAAAAAGAAGAAGATGGAGCTGCTGATGGAGATGATGACTCGGAGTTTCGTAAGAGAAAAAGGGAACAAGCTGCAGACAACACACTCACAATGGCAGCTGCAGACATCTAAAGCATGGAATAGAGGGCAAATTATGAGGACGAAATGAAACTGACAGCGGCTACCAGATGATAACCGTTATGAGGCACCCCAAAATCAAAAATACGAGGCAGAAGCCAAACTCTCTCAGACTAGTCCACTAAACTGCATGCTTGGCTCCCCGTGCCCCAAGTTACTGCTAGCTCACTACCTCTGTCAGAGAGAATTTAATTTGGCAGGAATCCTTCTCCAATGCCCTTTGCAGCGAGTATCAATGCCTGCGTCCTCTTTCAACTATCGAATATTGGCTTCCATGATAAGTGATACATCTGAGGGGTGACTTCCCATAATTAACAATGGACTTCCATATTTAAGATGGGAGAGGTGCAATTATTAAATAGACAAACCAATAATTTAATTCTAATTAATTTTATAGTCTTATCTTTCTAGAGAAGTTCAATTTAGTAATACTTTGAATTGTTGAGAATAGAAAGATCATTATCTTATAAATAGATTGGAATATAATTATTAATTTTAAACTCAGTACTTCAATTCAAAATAAATATTTAATTTATAGCTGCTTAATCTAAGGCTATAATTTTTTTTTTAAAAAAAATATTTGATAGTTTTGATCGATTTATTCATCAATAATAGAATATAGATTCATTTTGTAAAGAATATGATACTTAAAAGGAGAATTAAACATTTAAAAATATGATTGGTTTTTAGACAAAAACCATGAAATTTATGAAACTTAAATACTCATTTTTATTTCTTTTTAAAAAAAGGGAAAATATATTAAATAAAGAATGGTCCCATTTAAATTATCAGGAATATTTTTTTAACAAAAGATTTTGAAAAAAGATTTATTTGATTTTTTTTGGTGAGTTAAATTAACTTTTAAGTGAAAATTTAAAAAAATTTAAAAATTATTGTTTAAAATAATTTTTTTTTGTATTTTATTTAATATAAGGGAATAACTTTATGATTGATTTTCCACTAAGTCTTAGTAAATATAAACTATTTAACAAAATTTAAAAATTTATTTTTAAATTTTTTCCCCAATTAAAAATTTTAATTTCAAAATTTATTTCCCTTTTTAAAAATTTAAAAATTTTTTTTTAAAAAAAATTTGAAAAAATTAATTAGGGAAAAATTTTAAATTATAAAAAAAAAGGAAAAGTAAAACTTTGGGGGGAAAAAATATAAAAGGAAAATCTTAAATTGATTATGATATAGAAAGTAATTATTATGTTAAAATTATTATTCCTTTTTTCTTTTAGCTATTTCATTTTCATGTCCTAATTAAGAATTAAAATTTATTTAATTTGTTTAATTTAAACTTTCATAGAAATATATTTATTTGTTCTCTATTTTGTATAATTTCTGTATCTTATACAACTTATATTTCAAAGAGATTTCTAATGTTTATTAATACTTCTTTCTTAAATAAAGTATTAATCTATTAGAGAATACTCTTTAATGTAGTCATGAATTGGGAAATATTAACTGATAATATCTTTAAACAAGTAATTTTCAAAAATATTTTAAAAACCAATTAAGATTAGGTTTTAATTATAATGAAAAGAGAAGTTTTTGTAAAATAAATGCAATTTAATTTTTAAACTTTTTAAATTGAGTTAGGAATACATTTATAAATAATTTTTTTATTTTTCTTAAAACAATATAGCCAAAAAATAATCTTCCTTATCTCTAAAGCAATGAGTAGATAATAAATTAACTGTCGATATCGTATATGGTTTACGTATTAAATACCACAATCTTTATTCACATTCATGTATATTATAAACTTAAATTTTAATTATTTTTACTTAATTTATTTAAAACTTCATTTCCACAATGGCTCTCCCAGAGAAAACTATTTAAATTTTTTTTAATTTTTTTAAAAAAAAAAAAAACTATATTTTTAAATTTAAAAATGAAGGGAAAATTTTTAAAAATTTGGGAAAATTAAAATTTAGGAAAGCACCAAAACCGGATTAGGCAAACCCTTCCCCTTTTCCCCGAGTGGGGAAATGCTTAATTTGAGGCAAGGGTAATGGCAGCCGAAGCCCTGGGGGAAAGGTTTGGGTTTAGCCCGCTCACTGGAGAGATTTAAACAAAGGTGAATGGTTCCCACTCACCCTTCCCAATCCTTTAGGCGTGGAGGGACGAGATCTATGGGGCCCAAAAACCCCAGTCATGCATTGGACAGCGAAGCCCGACGCTACGGAGCAGCGACTTGCTTCGGTCCGAAGCTACCGGATTATTTTTTCCCCGTTTTTTGGGTTTTTTTGGGTGGTCTGCCCGAAGCCGGGGGTTTTTGCTTTAGAAGTGAGGTTTGGGGGGGTTGTTTAATATCCCTATTAGGCTTTGGGAGGTTTGTGTGCGTCAGATAAGTGCGTCACAGCAATATCATTGACGTCACGGCCTATCTTATTTATGCCGGGGGCCCTTTAATTCCCTTTAATTATTATAAATCTGAAGGAAATTATATTATTTATACTTGGAGGAAAAAATTAATTAGATCATACATAAATATATTAAAACCTTTATAACTAGAAATTTAATTATAAGTTTGCATTTATAAT
>JAJKFJ010002435.1:0-10435 GCA_027382625.1 Tetmemena sp. SeJ-2015
GGGGAAAAGAAAATTTTTTTAAAAAAAATAATTAACATCTGTTTTAAAACATTAATTAATATTTTGGGCTAGGTTTTCTTGCTTTAATTAATTTTTAGAATAAAATTACCAAAATTATTAAGCGAAGAGTGAATAATATTTTATAAAGTTTTTAAAAAATGGATAATTCAGTAAAATAATTATAATCTAAATTTTATTTTTCATTATCCCAAAGACTAAAGTGAGAAAAATATTTAAATACAAAAAAAATTTAAAAATAAGAGAGCTTCCTAATAAGGGATTATAAGAATTATAGAATACATATATTTTTTTAAATCAAGGATTTTAGAAAAAATTTTTGGCTTTGGGTTTTTTAATTTAAAGCAAAAAATTTCCCCTTTTTTGGGTTTAAATTTTAAAAAAAATTAAATTTTTTTAATTTAAAACCAAAAATTAAAAAATTAAAATAAAATGAATTTTAAAATTTAAAAAATTTTTAAATAAAATTGGTAAAAAAATTTAATTGTTTTTTAAACTAAATTTTAAAATTATTTTTTTGAATTAAAAATAAATAAAAATTTTATTTTATCTTAAAAAAATTTTTAAAAAATCCTTTTTAAAAAATTTAAAAATTTTTAAAAAAAAAATTTTTTAAATTATTTTTTTTAAATTCTTTGGGTTTTTAAATTTCTTAAAAAAAATTATTTTTTAAAAAAACCCTTTTCAATTAAAAAATTTTTAAAAAGGTTAAATTTAAATTTTAAAAGGGATTTTTAAAATTTTAATTTTTTTAAAATTTAAAATTTTAAAAATTTTAAACATTTCGGGGTTTAAAACTTTTTTAAATTTAAAAATTTTAAATGACTTTTAAAAATAATGAGTATTTACTCTTTTTTAAAATTTTAATTTTTTTTAATTTAAAGGGGATTTTAAAAATTTCTTTAAAATTAAAAATTTTTCCCTAAATTTTATTAAAAAATTTGTATATAAAGAGGTGCCTCAGGTCTTTCATTTTTTAATAACATATAATTTTCATATAATAATTAATAAGAATTAAACAATATATATCTTAATTATTTAATAAATTTCGCCAGTTCTTTGGATGATTCGATTTGATTTGTTTCAACAAATCACCAATAATATAACATCTGTTAATTACCAATTTTTGGTTCTAAAAGCAATAATTAATTTATCATCAAAATTATAATATCTTAATTCTGAAATGATAATTTATAATATTTTAGAAATTTCTTATCCAAACACTTTTGCATTTATTTTTTTATAATTAAAGAAAAAATTCTAAAAATACTGGTATTAGAAATACTTTGATTTTAAAAATTCCATCATTTAAACATCTCTACAATTTCTGAGATATAAAATGCACTAAATAATTCTTAATTTTTTTTTTATATTTTTAAAACCTAAAAATTAAAAAAACCCAAAAAAAATTTTTATTTTTAAAATTTTAAATTTTCAAAAAAAGTTTTTAAATTAAAATTAATGAAAAATTTTAATTTAAAAAAAATTTTATTAATTTTTAAATTTTTTTAAAGTTTTTTCAAAAATAATATTTTATTTCGTAAAACAATTAAATTTTAAAATTTTAAAGTTAGTCTAAGATCTAGGTCCCTTGAAATTGTTAGAAAAAAGTATTTTTAATTACCCCTTTTCGATTTTTATTAAAAAAAAAAACATTAAAATTTTTAATTTTAAGAAATTGGAAAAGTGAAAAATATTTTTTAAAAATTTTAAAACCCCTTTTAAAAATTTTTTAAAAAAATTTTAATTTTAAAAAAAAAAAACCCCCAAAAAAAAAAAAAATTTTTAAAAAAAAAAAAGGGAAATTTTTTAAAGGGGAAAAAAAAAAAATTTAAAAAAAAATTTTTTTTTTGGGGGTTATTAAATTTTTTTTTTAAAATTTTTTAAAAAAATATTTTTTTAAATTTTTTTCCCCAAAAATTAAACCCCTTTTTAAAAAAATTTTTTTTTTTAAAAAATTTTTTTTTTTTTGGGGGGGGTTAAAAAAATTTTTTTTTTTTAAAAAAAAATTTTTAAAAGCCAAAAATTTAAAAAAAAATTTCAAAAAAAAATTTTTTAAAAAAAAAAAATTTTTTTTTTAAAAAAAAAAGGGCCCCTTTTTTTTTGGAATTTTTTTAAAAATTTTTTGGAAAAAAAATGGGTTTTTTAAGGGGGGGAAACCCGGGAATTTCCGGGGGTTTAAAATTTAAAAAAAAATTTTTTTAAAAACCCCCCTTTAAAAACGGTTTTAAAAACCCCCTTTTTTTCCCCCCCCTTTTTTTTTTAAAAAAAAAAAAAAAAATTAAAAATTTTTTTTTCTTTTTAAAAAAATTTTTTTTTAAATTTTAAAAAAATTTTTTTAAATTTTTTTTTTTTAAAATTTTTTTTTTTTTAAAAAACCCCTTTTTTTAAATTTTTTTAAAATTTTTTAAAAAAAATTTTTTAAAAAAAAACCCCCCTTTTTTAAAAAAAAAAATTTTTAAAATTTTTTTAGAAATTATAAAATTTTTAAAAATTTTTTTTTAAAAAAATTTTAAAAAAAAAATTTTTTTAAAAAAAAAAAATTTTTTTTTTTAATTTGGGGGGGGAAATTTTTTTTGGGTTTTTTTTTTAAAAATTTTTTTTAAAAAATTTTTTGAAGGGGTTTGGGGAAAAATCCTTTTTTTTTTAACTTCAAAGGGGCCCCCCCAAGGGAATTTTTTTCCCCCCCTTTTAAAAAAATTTTTCCCCTTTTTTTCTTTTTTTTTTTAAAAAAATTTAAAAAAACCCCCCTTTTTTGTTTTAAAAAAAAAAAATTTTTTTTTTAAAAAATTTTTTTTAAATTTTTAAAAAAAATTAAATTTTAAAAAGGTTTGTTTTTTTTAAAAAATTTTTTTTAAAAAAAAATTTTAAAAAAATTTTAAATTTTTTTACAAAAAAATTTTTTTAAAAAAAATAATTTAAAATTTTTTAAAAAATTATTAATTTTCCTTTTAAAAAATTTTTTTAAAAACCAAAATTTTTTAAAAAAAAATTTAATTTTTTTTAAAAAATTTTTTTTAAAATTTTTTTTTTGGGCCCTTTTTTTTTAAAATTTTTAAAAAATTTTAAAAAATTTTTTAAAATTTAAAAAAATTTTTTTTTTTGGGAAAAAAAAGGGGGTTTTTTTTTTTAAAAAAAAAATTTTTTAAAAATTTTTTTTAATTTTTTTTTAAAAAACCCCCGGAAATTTTTTTATTTTTAAATTAAAAAATTTAAAAAAAATTTTTTTTTTAAAAAAAGGTTTAAAAAAAATTTAAAAATTTTTTTTTTAATTTAAAAAAATTTTTTAAAAAATTTTTTTTAAAAAATTTTTTTTTTTTTTTAAAAAGGAAAAAATTTTTAAATTTTTTTTAAAAAAAAAAAAATTTTTTTTTTTTTTTAAAAAAAAAAAAGGGAAAAAAAATTTTAAGGGGGGAAAAAAATAAAAATTTTTAAAAAAAAAAAAAATTTAAAAAAAAATTTTTTTTTTTTTTAAAAAAAAAAAAAAAAAAAAAAAAACCCTTTTTTAAATTTTTTTTAAAAAATTTTTTCCCCCCTTTTTTTTTTTTTTAAAAAAAAAAATTTAAAAAAAAGGGGGGGAAAAAAAAAAAATTTTTTTTTAAAATAATTTTTAAAAAAAAAAATTTTTTTTAATTTTAAAAAAATCGGGGGAAAAAAAATTAAAATTTTTTTTTAAAAATAATTTAATTTAAAGATGAATAAAAACTTTCTTGCAAGAATTGAAGAAGAGAGAGATCAATAAGAAAATTATTTTTAAATTTATTAAATTACTTAAAAAGTGATTGAATTTTAAACATTTTTTTAAGATCAATATCAAAGTTTATATTTATTTTCAGTTCAAAAAAATCAATTTTAATTTAGTTTCAAAGCACATTATTATATTTATTCCAATTTATTTACTTTAATTTGATTTAGTGAATAATCATTTAGGTATATTTGATTATTTTAATTATATTTTTGTTTTATATTAATAAAGAATTAATTTTATTTTATCTAAACTAAAAGAAGCAAATTCTGCTTAATTTATTAGCAAATATCCATTACGCAAAATTTATTCTAAAATCCTTGATTTAAAAAAATATATGTATTCTATAATTCTTATAATCCCTTATTAGGAAGCTCTCTTATTTTTAAATTTTTTTTGTATTTAAATATTTTTCTCACTTTAGTCTTTGGGATAATGAAAAATAAAATTTAGATTATAATTATTTTACTGAATTATCCATTTTTTAAAAACTTTATAAAATATTATTCACTCTTCGCTTAATAATTTTGGTAATTTTATTCTAAAAATTAATTATGCAAGAATACCTAGCCTAATATATTATATTAATGTTTAAATCAGATGTTAATTATTTTAAAATATAATTTTCTCCTCAAAGAGCCCTCAATCATCATAATTTATTAAGAGTGAAATATGAATACATAATTGAGTTGAGTAAATACGCAGAAATGTAACAGAAAATTAATTACAGGCTGGAGTTTAATTAGTAATGTAAATAAATCAAATTAATAAATAAATGGCAAACAAATGAAAGAAAGAACTAGATCTCTATGCCAATGGGACTCAATTTAAAAATGCTCATAGTAAAAAGTTGCTCATAAAAATGAAAATCCATGCCAATCAAATAATGTAAGAATTCACTTTTTCCTAAATCATTAATGTTTAGCCACTCAGATAGCTATTTTCAGATGTAATCGTCAATAATAACTCCACGATTTTCACCATACACCTAAAAGATTTTGGAAAGTATAAACTGACTTCAATATGCTTTCTCTATACTTTTTTTGCATTTAAAACTTGCACTCTCGTTAGTAATTCTACTTGTAATTAGAAAATGCTATCTTCTTCTGTTACATTTCTGCGTATTTAATCAACTCAATTATGTATTCATATTTCACTCATATTAAAAATAACTATTTCCTTTCTTAAATTAAGCTTTAAATTTATATAGTAATTTAAAATTCTTTAAAATATAATAAGTTATTTCTAATTTAATTTGGACAGTTTAATTTTCTTAATCATTTAATCAATTTCTGATAATAATAAAAATTTGAGTAATTTTAAGGATAATCCGTTTAGATAATTAAAAAACTTATTTAGAGATAAATTTACATCCTTTCAGTAAATAATTTAACCTTTTAGTATTGACTCTTTGCATTTCTATTATTATTTTAAAAGAATTAAGGTGACATTTGAGAAACAAGTCTTAATTTAAACCACCCAAAAAATTTTAATCCATTTAAAAATGAAGTATTTTCAATATTTTAAAAATTTTTTCAAAAAATAAAATACTTATTTTGCAAAAAATTTAATTTTATAAAAGGGTTTTCTCAAAGTTACTCTTTTATTTTGTGATACAATCCATTATAAATATAAAATTTTAAAACTTATAAATTCATATCTCATTTAAAAAAAATATTTTTAAATTAAAAAAAAATTTTCAATTTTTAAATTAAAATTTTAATTTTAAAAAATTGTTTTTTTTTAAGATGAAAAATATTTTAATTTAAACTTAATTTTAAAAGATGTCACTATTTTTCGGAGAATCAAATTATTTAAAATTAGTAGTATATATTATCGCAAATTAATTTAAGATAGAGCTGAAAATAAATTATGAAATTAATTTATATTTTAGCAGTTGAAGTGTGTCAGATATAAATAATAATTATTCCGTTTGATTTAGTATGAAATTTTAAGAACTTTATATCTCTGTAACTTTTATTTGGGAGCTCTCAGTACAGAGTTATAAGATACACAAGTTAAGTCAAAGATGACGAGGATGATGATAAGGAGAGCGCGTTTCCAATGTCTCTTCTGAGAGGTTCTGAGCAATGAAAAGAAATTAATTTTTTGTAAGCTAAAAAAATTCTTAAATCGGGTAATAACCAAAACCCCCCGAAGAATTATTTATTATTTTAAAAACCTGATTTAAATTTTATTCTACATTAAAATTTGAATTATATCTGGAAAAAATATTTTATCTTAGAAGATACTGTCGTAGATGATAGTGTAGCAAACAAATAAACCATAACTTGTCTACACTGATTGCTCACCAAGTAGAACTCTTAAATCCAAAGATAAGAAAATTTGAATAGTTAATTTAAAGTTATTTAAAAACTTTCATCTTGGAATCCTCTAAAGTATATTAATGCACAATTCTTGAACTAGGTGACCTCCAGATCGCTTACAGCCTCAAGCTGCTTATACCATTAATACATTATGTAATGAATTGCTCAATGCTTATTCAATGAGTGGTTGCAAGCTGTTGGAGAGCTCGACTCCTACTTCATGGACGACCGTCTTGGACCAGAACTTGGTAGCAGATCTGTTGAGTGAGAAACAGAATCCCAGCACAGACTTCTTGCCTTCGAGAGTTTTGAGGAAGACATCCATGCCGCAAATCATTGTAGGAGCTTCTTCAACGATTGGCATTCCCTCGATAGTCCATGGGATACATATATAATTACAAATCTGGATCAAGATTTTACTGATGATCGACCTCAAGTTCTTGCCTATCGCAAGAGTGCTGAGACCTTTAACATATTTTTATATAGATACTTTGCTGAGGGTTAACAAGGAGAAAATAACCCAGAAGAAATTGTTGAAGCAATTTAATTGAGTGACAATATTAAAAGAGGAGGTTTAGAGAGAGAGAGACAATAATGCATTTTAATTAATTGTAATCTATTGTTTTGAAATGATGAATAGCTCTTGGCATTCTTTGAGCTTGATTGGTGCATCAGTATTTTAATATCTTTGATCTCTCTCATCACATTAAAGTCAGATAGCATCTATCCAAATATGCTTCATAATTTTAAATTACTTAAGTGATCTGACCAGTCTTCCTGTGTTGACTGGTGATAAAAGTTTTATGTATTTTTGTAATTAAATTGATTAAATTATAAGATGCAACAAATTATAATTTAAATTTATCATTAATAAAATTTTTTAATCTTGCTAGAGTGAAGGATCTTGTCTAGCAAATTCAAAGAGTTCTCAAAAGTAATTATAGTAGGAATTTTAATTAAAATCGGTGATTGGTTAAAATAATAAATGGAGAGTTGAAACTGTGTCATTGAAATCATAGATTACCCCTAACTGCATTTTTTCGATATCTGAGAATAAAAATTAATATAAATTCTTCTTTAATCATTCAAAGCAACTTCTAGCAGCTATTATCAAGTATCACTTCTCTATCAATTTATCTATTAAACTTTTCGTTATAACTTTATGAGCCTCCCAGCAAAATTGCAAGAATAAAAAGTTCTTAAAATTTCAAACTTAATCGAAATGTTATTTATTTAAATTGGAATACTTAAATGCCACTATTTATTCCATTTTAATTTTAATTTAAATTTAATTCTCTTTTTTATTAAATTCTCAGCTATATTATGACTGCGTACCTCTGAAATTGCTGATCGCTCAGTTGCTTCTGAGAGCAAAATGGTACTACCTCAATATAATTCGCAAATAAAGTCACTTGTAAATAGATTTAATAGAACTTATCAATGGATATATAAATTTATTCTCTTAAATAAAATTATTAAATATCACCTATATTCAGTAGTCAAAATGACAATTTAAGATCAACCTTCATTATCTTTAAGTGGGATACCTTCGATCTAAGTGCAATTTTGGATTAATTTTATTCTATAATTTATTTAATGATTATATAAAGAGTGCTTGACAGAACTACTTGTTATACGACAGGTATCTCTTCATAAATTATTATAAATTAATCTTCAAGGAGCATCCTTTTGCATTCATTGTACAGCTGACATCTTTCTTTTGTACCTGGCAGAATAAAAACAATTTCTATTCGTCATTTTCATATTTCTATTTTATACAAATATAAAACTTATCATAATAATTTGTTTTAACAATGAACTAGAACAGACTATTTATTCATGATTGGTTAGCCATTAAATTTTAAACTCAACTTGACATTTATAAATGGATAAGTTTCTTGAACTTTAAATTTCCTTTATCACATGAAGAATAATAATTATGGGATAAGTATCTTAATACAAATTTGAAAAACAGTTTTATGTTTTAAAAAATGTTAAAGCAAACGCAAATTTATATAATGGTTAAAATAAAGAAAAAATAAATATATTAATTAACTAATAAAGAAAGGAATTATTAAACTTGTCTGCAGATTATAAAAACTATAAATCTTCAAAGTAGTTAATTAATAATATTATTACTAACATAAATTCAAACTATCCTCTTTTTATAGAAAACAATTCTTTTTTGTAATAAAGACGTTTAATATTTATCAGAAATTGAGAAAGTCGAATTGATATTTATATTTATTTAATCAATAGAATACATCAAACCTTTTTAAAAGCTTTATATTTAGATAAGTAAATGACAAAAAATAATTGATTTATAAAAAAAATTAAATTATTTACTTTGATTTCATTCTAGCAAGGGCCGCCTTAGTCTGATCTTCGGAACTTAAGCTTATAAGAATTTAAATTGAAGAAGGTAATGTAGTTCTTTGTGAGGGTAGTGGAAAAGACTACTCTGTGCGAGTGTGTTGGCAGGGTGAAGTTGACAAATCTTCAGCGGAGTACATGATCTTCTTGAAGACACTTTCAACTCGCTCATGAAGATCATCAGGTTAGAACAGATTGGCAGGAACTGCTTTGACACTCTCAGGATCAAGGCCTTCCCCAACTTCAAAATGGAGATAAAATATAAAATCTATTTTTAATAGCCCATTAAGATTTATATTTCATTCTTAATTTAATCAATTTATAGATTTCTTAATTTGTACCAGATTTTATAAGTACTATTTAACGCTCTAATTATATTTATCATTTTAATACATAATTTTGCACTAGCATTTTGAAATCTATATTTGAATATTTATATAAATTTTATAAATTTTAAAATTTTTAATTGCATTGACGTTTGTAAATTAAGTTTCTTCATTTTCATTTTAAGATTAGCTTTTTATTTATTATTTTTCCTTTGCATAGACTGAGTTGTAAATATCAAATTCAAAAGTTTACATCAGTTAAGACTGTATAAAATTATTTCACATACAATTCCTAATTTGAATACAAATTATAATTCTACTCAAATATACAAGGCTCAATTAATTTTAGACGAAGTATATTCAAACATTTAAAGTGAAAAAAGCAAATATTCCAACTCCTTAAAATAAATTTTGAAATTTTACCAATTATTAAAACGAATAATTTTTATTTTGTTTTATTTTATTTTGTATAAATAATTAAATCGTGGATTTATGTTTAAATAAAGAGTGTAATTATTCTCATAAAAATAAATATATTTACAACGAAAGAAAGAAATAAAAATGTAGATAAAATAATAAATAAAAATTATTAAATGTTTTTGAATGATCGCAATTATTAAAATAAAGTATTAAACCAAAGATATCTAGACTCATACTAACGATATAAAAAAATCACCCAAAATTAAGAATTATGAGACCTACTAAACAATAAATTAATATCCCTTTTATTAAGAGAGAATAAAATTAATTAAAAAATTAGTCATAAATTTTAATATTAGTTTTACCTCTGATTATTAATATATAAAAATACTATTGTCTGAGGAAAAAATATTTGGTTATTTTTCTTCGAAAGAAATGATATATAGCGTGTAATAAATATTTGACCTACACTTATTAAGTACATGAAATACTAATTATGTTGCTATAATTGCCTTGAATGCTTATGTAAAATTTATAAAACCAATACAAAAAAAAATTTAAAAAATTTAAATTAAATTTATTAAAATATTTTTTTTTATTTTAAAAAATATTTTAATTATTATTCATAAAATTAAAAATTTAAATTTTAAAAGGAAATAAAAAAAAATTAAATTTACAAAAAAAAATTTTAAATCCTTTTTTAAAAAGAATGATTTAAAATAATTTTAAAAATAGAATTTTAAAAAGCTTATTTTTTTAGAAAAATTTTATAGATTTTAATTATCCTTAAATTTAGAACAAAGCTTAAAACACATAATTTAAATGTCTAAATTTAACTTTAAAGTTTTGAAATTTCAGAAAAAAAAAGGTTTTTTTAAAAAGAAAAAGGTTTCTTTCTGGTTTAGAATTTTTTCTAATTTTATTTTAATTTTTTAAAAAATTTTTAAATTTAAATTTAAAATTAGGATCCTATTTTTTCTTTTATTTTTAATTTTTTTTTTAAAAAAAAATTTAAAACCATTTTGGGTTTTATGAAAAGTTTTTAATTTAAAAAATTAAATTTTTTCAAAAGATTTTTTTATTAAAAGAATTTTGCGTTTGATTTTTAGAGATATTATTTTTATTTCTTTATTTGCTTAGAATTTCTTTTCATTTTCTCTACTTAAGTTATAAATTAAATAATCAAAACGGCAAAAAAAATGTTAAAAATTTTCTTTAAAAAATTT
>JAJKFJ010002438.1:0-10986 GCA_027382625.1 Tetmemena sp. SeJ-2015
TCCAAAGTTTTTGCCAAGGTTGGAACCAAAGTTGAGATTCGTTTGCCAAGTTCAAAACAAGTTTAAAAATTTCAAGAAAAGCTAAGTTGAAGGGCTAAAATCATGGTTTCAAGTCTAAAATCGGCGACCGCAGCTCCTAAAACCAACTTTCACGAACTCAACTCCAACTTTGGCGCAAGTTAGCTCAAAAAGTTCAGAAAAAAACCCCAAAACCGCCAAAAATTTTAAAAACGATTTTTCCGGGTTAGAGTGGTTCCGAAACGAACCCATTTTTGGTTTCAGTTTTTAAATTTTTAAAGGGTTTATTTTAAAAAAATTTTTTTTCCAAAAAAAAATTTTATTTTTCAAAATTTTTTTGATTTCAACCCCGATCTGACCCCGAATCGCTCAATTATTCGAAAATCAGCCAAATTTGGGATATAAAATATAAATGACCCGGGGAAATTTATTATGAAAATCACAAATTTGGTCAAAAATTCTTAAAATAAAAAAAAGTTGGTCAGTCGTTTTTAAATTATTTTTTAATTTCTGTTTTTTAAAACAAAATTAAATTGATCTTTAAATTTTTTTGTTTTAAAATTTAAAAACAATCCCCCTTAATTTTCATTAAATTCCTACCTATAATACTCATTAGCTCATTGTTTAACATAGGTTAGATGATGAGCTTACACTAATGTTTGCAAAGCTTCTCCAAATCGACAAGCAGTTGGCCGACTCTTATCAGTCTACAATTACAATTCTCAGACGCCTACTGGTGCTAGTCGATATAGTTTCCCAATAATAATTGCTATCTCACTTAAAATAAGCCTTTCAAGAAAAAGAAATCACTTTAAGATAAGCTACTCTTACATTGTTATAGCTAGTTTTCTAAGTAATTATCGCAATTTTGCAAGGTAAACTGAATAAAATCTGCACCGCAAAATAAGAATTTGATTTATAGCGAGACCCTCTCAGTCTTTTCAAGGTATGGCGCCTCTGACTGAGCAGGAAGCCGATGACAAGATCTCTAGTAGCTTCTGTGGCACTCATGCCTATCAGAAAAAATAGATTTAAATACAATTAAAATTATTAAATCATTATATTACTCCATTTTAGCTTGAGTGATTTTAAATAATATTTTGTTTTTAATTTGCTGCTTTTTTCAACAATCCCCCTTTTTGTTTTTAAAGGTTTCCTAATTTTTCCCCTTATTTTTTTATCATCATCAACCCCAAAATTTTTGGTCTAGTATTGGTTATCATTATTTTCTATTTTGTAATTTTCTATCATTAATTTTCTATTGATATTAAAATCGATGTGATATTTAGTGGATTTGAACTCATAAATTATTTTTTTTATAAAAATATATCATTTAGCTATCTATATAATTTCAAAGTTGTATTCATTATCGATAAATTGTCAAAGCAAAGAGTCCTTATGAGTTTATGAAATTGTGCTTTGAATAGAGTTAAGTGATGAGTTAAGAGTTAAAAGATATGCATTTATTAGAAGAAAATTAAAATGAATGCAAAGTAAGCTGAACTTTTCGGATTCACAAAAATTTAATATTTTAGGAACCCATTTGAAATGAAATTTTTATGAAATCAAATTAAATATACTATTTAATTTGGGAAAGTTAATTCTTCAAAAATATTGCTTATATAATTTTCCTTTAAAAAAATTAAACCCTTTTCCCTGAAAAATTTTAGGTCAATCTTATTTATAACAATATTGTCTTTAAAAATTTACCATTATGGAAAATAAAAAAAATTTAATAAAATTTCCCAATTATTATATAATTATTCCCCAATTTGTTTAAACCCCCCAAAAACCCCTGTGTTTTTTAAAAACGTGAATAGGGGGTTTTAGAGTGTTTTTTAACTTATATCTAATTAGGTCTTATGCATATATGGCTCACGCCTACATCACCATCCTATGGATGCATCACACGTAGCCTAAGCGTATAGTCTGTTCCCACTTCCTCATGCTGATCGTCCACATCTGTCTGATCTCTGTCTCAGTCATCGCGCTCATGATCTCTCCGACTCTATTCCCCCAGTTGCTGCCTATAAGCTCAACTCAGAGCATCTTACTTGTTATGGATCTGCTGACTCTAGAGTTGCTTCTTCACATATGAGAAGAGAGACTCGACTGGATTGAGCCAGGGCGAATACTCCGCTTTGAAGAGAAGCACTGCCTTGAACTTCCTGACAGTCCCCAAATCATCTCCGAGTACTTTATGGATCACTGCATTGTCCATAAAGGACAAAACCCCTTACTGCTAAACTTTTGTCATTGCGCACATAGCGCAGCGTCTGATATATGAAGTTCTCGAAGAGCACTGATTTGAAGGTCCCCAATGACAAATTTGCTAAATAATTTCTTATCCTGGCTTTTTCCCTGCGATAAGCGAGGGAAAAACTGCTGCTACTTTAGCTCGGGACTTTTTGACCAAAAGCTTCTAGGGGAGCTGGGCCAAAACCTTCCGATTCTTTCCCATGTTGCCCCCTCACTTTTTGAGATGGAAGGGTTTGAGCTCAAAAATTTCCCTCATTCAAAACCCCCGTCACTTCCTTTTTAAAGGGTTTGCTGTTTACTTCCCCCTCACTTGTTTATCTATAAGCATATCAACAAGGGAAAAATATTTTCATACCTGATAAATTGGAAGTTTGAGCTTGCAAAGGTGTAATCCTCTTTTTATTGCCTCACCCACCCTAAACATATCCTATTTTCCCCTTCTGTTTGGTTAGCCCAAAGGAGCCATAGCTAATGAGAAAGGGGGTGAGGCCCCCAAAATTCCCCCCCCCCCTTTGGTCGGAGGGGAAACCTCTTGATTTTGCCTTTTTCTTATGACCCAAAGTTGGGAAAATTCAGTGAGCCTTTTGATAAAACTGAGTTGTTTTGGGTGCTCGATCCGTTCTCGGGGATGGGAAAGAAAGCCCCTTGCTTCAAGTTAGATGTTTCTCTGTACTCTCGGATTTTGGACTCCCGATGCTTGAGAAGAGAGTGGAGTCCTCCTCTATAGGTTCAAGAGTGCAAGCCTTACTTTGAAAGAGCTCTGCTGATGAGAGTCTTTAGGCATGCTTCGATTTGACTTATCAGACTTAGCTCTATGGATGCTAGAAGTCTCTGCCCTAGATTATTGCTTCCCTAAGGTTTGCTTATCTTCCTCCTCCCCCCCCTATAGAAATCATATTAAGATATAGCCCTACTGAGGCTCCTGGTGTTTTGGGGGGTTTAAAAAGGGGAGGTTTTTTTATATCTATAAATATAGTTAAAAGCGTTTTCAAAGTATTAGAAAACCTTTTAAATTTGAGCTAGTGTTTGAAATTCAAATGATAGCCCCAATCAAAAATTTCCCGAAGACTTCCCCTTAGTCTTTTTCATTTTACTCTCACTTGAGTTTGCTATTCAGACGCTTAACCTTTTTCTGCTCTAGTTGCTCCTCGTTTTTTCCCTCTCAAAGGGGCCTTGATAGAGCAGCTTGACCCGAAGCCCCCCCCCAATTTGTTTTTGTTTTGGCAAGTATCATAACGAAATTTTGCTCTCATCCACTGAAATGAAATGGCGCCTTAAAGGGAAAAATTGAGAAGCAACCTCGGACCCAAAGTCTTTTCTCATTGAACGGGGGGTTCTAAACAAAGGATTGGTTGTGATGAGTTTCTCGAATTTCTGGTTAAAGGTCTCTTTAAAGACCCCTGTTTAGCAAATGTGATAGCTTGCATTTCAATCTGACAAAACTGAAGCGTTTTGTTCCTTAAACCCCAGTAGCTGCCTCTTAGTTTGGGCAAGAGTGAGCCTAATATTATCCATTCAGAGCTAAGCTGATAGCCTCAAGGAAAATAGGACCCTTTCCTTCGATTTTTAAACCCCCTGTCTTGAAAGGTCCTGTCTTCCCAATCAAAAGATCTCCCCCTTTCTCCCTTATGTTTGGCCACGTTCTATAGACATGCTATCTTTTTAAGCTCAGCTTCTTGCAATAGTCTTTGGCTGTAGTTTGAAAACTTTAAATCCTTCAATGATCTTTGCTTCTTTCTCTAATACCTTCCCCTTCCTTCTATTCTAAATTGGTAAAGGAGGCCTAAGTCCTGTCTCACTAAAGTCCTCAATGCATGAAGGAGGCTCTCTCTTGTCGTTCTCTATGAAGACTTTCATTTCCTCAATGAGAGAATCTATAGCTTTCAGCTTCAACGAGCCGTACTCTTGAGTTGATCTTGCTGATAGTGGAGCTTAGTTTCATGATTTCAATGCTTAGAAGTACTCTTGTAACCCGAAGCACAGCTAATCGTCTGAACTCAGGCTCTTCAAATCCACTAAATCTTTGAGATGATTCTCTACTCGTTCAAGAGGTAGACGTACTATAGGGCAATCTGGCAGTTGAGCCACAAGAGGTGGTACCTCCCTATTGCCTAGTAACTTGTCAGTCAAATAAGTAAGCTTCTCAGCTTTAGGATTGGAAGGGAAGTTCTTGCCTAGCACAACTTGAGTCCATCTCATCACTGACTTCTCTTGCTATCTGATGCTGCTTGGCTTTATTGTTTGCTGATTCATTTGACTTAGAAACGAAATCACTAACTATTGAGCTAGAGCTAATTTAGCTATCATGGGAAGCCTCCTCTGAACTAGGATGGATCTTTTCTAGCAGCTTAAGATGCTTTCAATCTTGGAATCTTAGATACTCGTTCCTCCATTTTCAAATAAAATTTAAAGGGCGCCTTATCAATAATAATTTAATATAGCAATAAGGCAGTGATTAAAATTTTGTAAAGTTTTTTATAAAATTAAACCTTTTCAAAACCCCAAACACACTGCCCCCGGGCTTCAAAACCCAAACAAGGGTTATGCAAAGGGAAAACCAAACCGCCCCTTTTAAAAAAGAAAGATTTAAAACCACATAAACTTCATTCATTCCCCAAAAAAAGGCTTTTGGTCCCCCCAAAAGGGGAAGAAATGCTGGACGTACGTCCCCGAACTAGTCTAAATTTTGAGAAGTTAGAGATGAAGAATATGAACTTTCCCGGAAGTTGCTCTATAAACTTTTGAGGCAATCTTTTATCATTGCTCCCCCTTCAAAAGACCACTCTATTACTGATGAAGAAAACCTCTCCCCCTAAAGTCGTCTTTTAAAGGGTTTTCAAACTTTTTCTTCCCGTTTGGGGGCGCAAAAACCCAGAGTTCGAATAGCAGCAAATAGCACCTCCCCAAATTTAAAACGATTTACTTTAAGGTGGGGAATCAAATACTTGCTCTAAAAAACCCTCTGAGGAAGAGTTCGCTTTTTAAAGTGTTTAAAGAGATCAGTGCAAGAGAGTATCAAAGGGGATATTTCAAGAAATATGCAGTTAGCCTCAAAAAGCCGAACCTTCAGCAGGGTGTTTGGGGTGGTTTTGCTACCCTTTGCCTTGAAAGGGAAAAATCTTGATGAGATGAAAAGGTGAAAGCTTTTGACAAATCACTCGAAGACGATTAGAAGAAACCACTTGCCTTTTTGCATTATCCTCATCCCGGCAACTAAGGAGGAGAAAGAACGATACACCCCTTTTGACTAACTCATAGCTTAAAAAAAATAAACTTCGACAAACATTAAAGGACCAGGATGTTTGACGTGTTTATTGCCTGCCTACTTCGAAATGGAAATATTTAGGAAAACCTAGAATCTATGAGTAAGAAGTTCCTTAAAACTCTTCTCATACAACTATGCCAACTTGAAATTAGAGGCATTCACGCTTTTACTTACAAGAACGCTAATTCCTTCATTGGAATCCTGAAATTTCTACAGCAAAGTTGCCCCGCCGCCATGAAAGAGGTAGTAGAGATCATAAACAATTTCACTTTCATTGACTCTACAGAAAAACTATTTGAGAACATAGTCCATCTAGCAGCGGAACACAAACACAAAGGAGGAATTCCTAGAAATGACAGACTACAAATGATCCTCGTTCTTAAACAAGCCATCCACATCACTATCATATTGGCTTGCCGCTCCTCTCAACAAAGCCTCAGTCCTAAAGAGTGTACTGACGCCCTATTTAATACCATCAGACTATCGAAGCTATTTAATATAGAACTGACACCGAAACACAAAATAGTATCTAGTAGGTTAATTGACATAATAGATCAGATTATACATACCGATCAACCTACTGATCAATAGCTTTTAAATTCTGATGAAGATGTTGAAATGATTGACGAAGATATTTAATACGATGACGCACCAACATAACCAATGACGTAGTTTTAATAAGATAATAATAGTCAACCACAGCTTACATATAATTAATAATAGTTATTAAACCAACAGATGTAAAGCTTCACGCATGAAAACATTGACTAACTACTAGACCTAAGTAAATAAAACCTCATGGATATTATCACAGACAACAATAAACTTAGGCCAATTGACTAGGAAACTCAAACAGAAGATAAAGACAATATTAACCAAGACCACATAATACTAAGGAAAAAATACAAAAAACTTAAGGTCTAATATAGTGAGCTATAAGAATCAAGATACAGCCCTATATATATTAACAATCTTCTTAACCTCCTAAACTAATGTGTACCTTTCGATTATGGAGAACACTTTGACTTTGAAGAACCTATACAACCCTGCTTATTCGATATATATCTCGCTAGCTAACCTCTAAAAATACCCTGGATATACAGAAATGCAGCCTTTTATCATATCCCAGAAGGCAACAACATATGCTACCTTCTCATAAGACCGGACTGTGAAAAATTTAGATTCTTTACCAATAATATAGTCGAGGAAAACTACGACCCCGCTCAAGACCCAGTTCTTGACCAATTTAAACCTCTCTTTTAAACAAGATCGAGAGATAAAGAAGGTAGAGGGTATATTGAAGAACAATTTATGACATACGCTTAGTAAACAGCAACAATAAAAATGGCGAGCTTATCAAGAGACATAGAAATTCTTCTACAAGCGGTACTAGAAGAAGAAGGAATTGAATACAAGAAGAAAGATGGGGACTAAGCTGACTACATTTTCGAAGACTTTATCTCCAAGTTAGAGATGATAAAACAGTCCTTCCTCGACGACAACAAAAACCTAGACCAGATTGTGAGTGATATTTAAAATATTAAAGAAAATGGGGTCATCTGAGTCGACTACTCAATGGCAGTGATTATCTAAGAAGGCTTGACCTTTTAACTATTCCCGTAGAGGCTTGACCTCTAGTATAAGGAGATTGAATTGAATTGAATTGAATTGAATTGAACTCATAGCTTCCCTTGCTCGATGATTGAATGCAGCTCTTAAAGCACTGCTCTCTATATATGCACGCATAAGTAATTTGCTTCAAGCTCGTAACTCTAAAATCTATTCTTCCTATCTCTCTCTCTTATCTGAGTATCATAACTCAGCTCCTCTATTCTCTTGCTCCAAGTAAAATCTCTCTACCTTAAGTTTCTTATATCTTTAAGAGTCTGTCTTCTATAATCACTACACCTACCTATCTTATCAGATAATTTCAATTGATCCCTAATAGCTATGAACTTAAAAACTTATCTAATCACACTTTTAATTTAGAGAGAGAGCAACCTTACCCCGAGGAATCCACAGAGTAAAGGTTGCCTCAACTACCTAACTCTATGCTTGAAACATTATTTTGCACTAGAGCAGGTGTCTGAGTGAAAAATAAGTCACCCCGAAGCCCCAGTTTAAACCAAATAAAATCTTACAGTAATAGAGAAGTGAAGTTTTATCTTGAGCTTTTGACCATACAATGAAGTCTGTCTATAGATTTACTCTATCTAAGTAGGATTATTTTGAATTCAAGCAAGTAGAATAAGCTATAAATAATTACTGGTTAAAAGCTAAAGTAGTATAAATATATAAAGAGAAAATAATTAACTGAATAAATTAAAGAGGAATGTAATAGAATTCTACTTACCTTAATCATTTTTAATTAATTTTTCTTTATTTATTCTGAATATTTGAGGCTCTTATTTTTGGTTCTGCCATTTTTATTTGAATGGTGAGTTCTTAAATTTGACTTTCTTACTTAAAGCTGAGCTTGAAACTTATTTTATTATTATTTATTTCAAAAATTAACTGATTAGCTCCAGACTCTCCTCACAGATAGAATAAAAGTAAGTTCCATATTTGCTATTTTTATTTGTTTTTACATTTTACATTTCTTTCTTTATAATCTTGATCTTTTTTTATAGGCTTAGAAATGGAGAAAAGTATTTTCAGAGTGTTTCAGATAGGCAGAAGTTACATAAAATGGATGTTGGTGGCATAGGATCAAAGCTAGCAGTATAAAATAAATGGCGCCTATGAGCATAAGCTCGAAATTAATTTCTCTAAAAAATTCAGTAGTGGGGTGGGATGTTTGCATTATTTGTGTGGAGGTGTTTGTTTTATTTGTTTTTTATTAAGCGCGCATTAGGTTTTGTGCATTATTTTTTGGAGCTCCATTTTGTTTGTGCAGAGATTTTCTTCATGTGTGAAGAGATTTCTCTTAGGTTTTCTGTAAAATCCAATTTCATTTGAATTGGCAGAAGTCCAATTTCTTTTTGGCCCCCCAAGTCCAATTGAGTTAGGCAAAAGTCCAATTTAGTAAGGCACCCAAAGTCCATGGCAAAAAGTCCAATTTCTTTTTGGCACATTTGGGAGCTATAGGTAAGCTTTGCTACCTGGCTCTCATCTTATTAATTTTTACATTTATTTTCTCATCTGAATTTATTTATTTATCTCATTTAATGGGCAAAAGGTTTGCTATCTTCTTCTCTCATTTTTATTAATTTATGAGAACGCTTAAAATGCTTTTTATTTATTGAGTTAGAGCCCTAAGAAATTTGTCTTAAAATCTTTTCTCATTTTGAAATTATTTGAAATTATCTTTTAACAAAAATCTCATTTCGTAAAGTTTGATAGAGAGTTTGAAACACTTGCCATTTAAATTTATCTCAGATCTTGATTATTATTGAAATACTTGTGGTATACTGAAGCTTAAGCATAGCTACTCAACGCCTGCCAGGCTATCTCCTGATACACAGAAGCACTGACTCCAACCAAAGTCAAAGTCAAGATGCAACTGCACCATCAAGTCTTCGAGAGCACAGTCACTGTTGTATCAGCTCCCCAAGAGAAAAGATCAAGCCAGTGAGTGTGTGCTCTATGGAGGAGAGTAGAGCTTAGCCAGTTTGAAATGTTCATAGAATTATTTGAGAAAGGAAGTATATTGAAAAGTAGAGATTAATGTGAGAGTGCGAAAGTTCTATAGAGTGAGGTTGCGCCATATTTAAATTTTAAGTTTAATTTGAAATTATTAATCTGTTAAAATCGCCGCCTTATATAGCCCTAGTCCCTAGAGAAACTTATACTGAGCAAAAATTATAAAGCTCATAACTCTGGATTTGCAGATTTATTCATCATGCCAATGAGGCAGATTTTTTTGCAAAAAATCAGAGAACATAAGTTGTATTTTGAGAGTAAGAAAAAAATTTTGAAGCTTTGGGAAAAAATTTTAAAAAAAGTTGAGGAGAAATTTTAGAAAAATTAAAGGGTGTTCCCAACTTTGGGAGAACTTTGAATTTGGAAAAAATTTTTTATATTTTTAAAATCTGGAAAAACTTAAATCCAAGAAATTTTTGAAATTTCCCTTCATGAAAAATTTATTGGGTAATAGATAAAACTTTCTTGTCCTCTTACCCAAATCTACCCCTTTTCTAAAAAACCCATAATAAAATTCTTGAAATAGTAAAATTTAGGTTTTACTTACTCACCATTTTATATAAAACCTTGATTTAGCTGTCCTCACTTTCAAGCAAATTCATATAGGGCCCAAAAAATTTTTCTCATCTCTGAAACCTTTGAACTGTGAATCTATAAAATTTTACCTCTCTGATTTTGAATTTCAAATAGAGCTAGCCTTAGGATTTCAAATTTTAGGTTACTACATAAGAGCTTATTAGTATGAAATATACCTTAGCCTCGAAACTGAAATATAGAATACTTACTTTATAGCAAATACTCTCAAGTCTACTTAGCTAAAAGTTTGAAAATTCTTAGCAGAGTCAAGTGCTATGGAACTTGAGTGTGAGCACAAGTTGATCTTCTAGCAAGATTAAACTGGATTTTCCAAACAAATTCATTCATCCATTCTTCATTTCTATAGACTGTGAGGGGGGGTTTTGGGGTTTTTGGGGGTTTCCCCGCTGGATTGCTCAGTCCCAAGAAACTTGGAACTTTTCAATCCACTTGGATCCCAAAACCCCAAAACCCCCTCTCTCCTTTTCTTTCTTTCTCTCTCTCCTCTTTATTCTCTGCCTCTCCTTTCTCCTCTTTCTTGCTTAAAACAAAGGGAACAATTTAGAGTAGAGAGACTCATGAGCTCAAAAAGGAAAAAATCCTCCATACTTATTATTGATTTATATTGATTATAGCTTGAAATAATTAAGAACCTATCTAGCTTAGCTGAAGCTTATTTTATAAAGTAGAGGAAAGTGAGCTCCTATGATTTCAGAGCAAAGACTATAAATCTCCTAAGAGCTGAGCTCTCTCATTCTTAATTCTCTTGCAATTTTCAATCAGAGAATGAGTTTAGAGTGGCAAGATGACTTCTGGATTTTTAAAAATTCAATGAGGGGTAGATATTTAAAACAAGCTAAAAAAAATTGCTATATTTATAAAAAATTAGAAAAATTTTATTTTAAAATTCTTATTAATATATTTTAATATATAACAATATTATTCATCAAAACACGAGTGCGAAAACATGACTGCGAAAACATAATCCCAAAAAATAAAATTCCCAAAATAAAATATAATATCGTTTTTCATATTTAAAGAGTTCTAAAAAATGATTTAAAACCGACGAAAACATTAGTGTTATACCCCAAAATTTTATATAAAAAATTTGTTGCCTTACACATTAAAAAATGAGTGCTCATACATGAGGCCCTTTTTTAAAACAAGAGTGCCAACAGAATGCCCAAAAATGATTCTCATACATGGGTTCTCAAAATGATTTTCAA
>JAJKFJ010002440.1:0-11396 GCA_027382625.1 Tetmemena sp. SeJ-2015
GAAATTTCCCATTCACCGCTCCAAATCGATAGATTAGGTGTTAAATAGACCTGAAAAATATGGTTTTCATCTGCTTCACTCGATTTACGTCAAAAAATGGGATCAACGAGCAAGTACCTTAAATGCAGGGATTTCAAATTTTTGCATGCGCTGTATCTCTGCAGGCACTCATCAGCGAGTGCTAATTTTGTCGAAATACGATTCAGGGACCCCGAATTACCCCCGGGTTGCAGATGTAGAGATCATGCACGTGCGGGATCAGTTCGGCACGAAAAGAGCCCCAAAACTGAATTTGGAGCTTCAAGAAATTTCAATTTTCACATTTTTTCGACCAAAAACACCATCGAGATTTCGATTTAACCGCTCCAAAACGATAGATTAGGTTTACTAGACCTGAAAAAATGGTTTTTATCTGCTTCACTCGATTTACGTCAAAAATGGATCAACGAGCAAGTACCTTAAATGCAGCATTTTCAATTTTCGCATGCGCTGTATCTCTGCAGGCACTCATCAGCGAGTGCTAATTTTGTCGAAATACGATTCAGGGGCCCCGAATTACCCCGAGGATTGCAGATGTAGAGATAATGCACGTGCGGGATCAGTTCGGCACGAAAGCGAGCCCAAAGCTGAAATTTGGAGCTCCTTGAAATTTTCAATTTTCACATTTTTTGACCAAAAATCACCATCGAGATTTCGATTCAACCGCTCCAATCGATAGATTAGGTGTTAACTAGACCTGAAAAAATATGGTTTTTCATCTGCCTTCACTCGATTTAGCTCAAAAAAGGGGATCAACGAGCAAGAACCTTAAATGCAGCATTTTCAATTTTCGCCTGCGCTGTATCTCTGCAGGCCCTCATCAGCGAGTGCTAATTTTGTCGAAATACGATCAGGGGCCCCGAATTACCCCGGATTGCAGATGTAGAGATCAATGCACGTGCGGGATCAGTTCGGCCCGAAAACGAGCCCAAAGCTGATTTTGGACCTTCCAGAAATTTTATATTTTCACATTTTTTCGACCAAAAATCACCATCGAGAAATTCGATTCAACCGCTCCAAATCGATAGATTGGGTGTTAACTAGACCTGAAAAATATGGTTTTAATCTGCTTCACTCGATTTAGCTCAAAAAAATGGATCATCGAGCCAAAAAAGTTTTTTTAAAAACCTAATGGCGCATTTTCAATTATCGAAATGCGCTGGTATCTCTGCACGGCACTCATCAGCGGAGTGCTAATTTTGTCGAAATTACGATTCAGGGGCCCGAAATTACCCCGATGCCGAATGTAGAGATCAATGCACGTGCGGGATCAAGTTCGGCACGAAAGCGAGCCCAAAGCTGAAATTTGGACCTTCAAGAAATTTTCAAATTTTCACATTTTTTCGACGCAAAAATCACATTCGAGAATTTCGATTCAACAGCTCCAAATCGATAGATTAGGTGTTAACTAGACCTGAAAAATAGGTTTTTCATCTGGCTTCACTCGATTTAGGTCAAAAAATGGATCAACGAGCAAGTACCTAAATGCAGCATTTTCAATTTTTCGCATGCGCTGTATCTCTTCAGGCACTCATCAGCGAGTGCTAATTTGTCGAAATACGATCAGGGGCCCCGAATTACCCCGGATTGCAGATGTAAAGATCAAGCACGTGCGGGATCAGTTCGGCACGAAAGCGAGCCCAAAGCTGAATTTGGAACATCTTGAAATTTTAAAATTTTTCACATTTTTTCGACCAAGAAATCACCATCGAGAATTTCGATTCAACCGCCTCCAAATCGATAGATTAGGTGTTAACTAGACCCGAAAAATATGGTTTTCATCTGCTTCACTCGTTTAGCTCAAAAAATGGGATCAACGACCAAGTACCTTAAATGCAGCATTTTCAATTTCCGCATGCGCTGTATCTCTGTCTGCAGGCACTCATCAGCGAGTGCTAATTTTGTCGAATACGATTCAGGGGCCCCGAATTACCCCGGATTGCAGATGTAAAGATCATGCACGTGCGGGATCAGTTCGGCACGAAAATGAGCCCAAAGCTGAATTTGGACCTTCAATGAATTTTCAATTTTCACATTTTTTCGACCAAAAATCACCATCGGAGAATTTCGATTAAACCGCTCCAAATCGATAGATTAGGTGTTAACTAGACCTGAAAAATATGTGGTTTTCATCTGCTTCACTCGATTAGGTCAAAAAATGGGATCAACGAGCAAGTACCTTAAATGAAGCATTTTCAATTTTCGCATGCGCTGTATCTCTGCAGGCATACTCATCAGCGAGTGCTATTTTGTCGAAATACGATTCAGGGGCGCCCCGAATTACAGGATTGCAGATGTAGAGAATTCATTGGCACTGGCGGACAGTTCGGCACGAAGCGAGGCCCCAAGCTGAAAATTTGGACCTTCAAGAAATTTCAATTTTCACATTTTTTTTTCGACCAAAAATCACCATCGAAGAATTTCGATTCAACCGCTCCAACTCGATAGATTAGGTGTTTAACTAGACCTGAAAAATATGGTTTTCATCAGCTTCACTCGATTTAGCTCAAAAAATGGGATCAACGAGCAAGTACCTTAATGCAGCATTTTCAATTTTCGAATGCGCTGTATCTCTGCAGGCACTCATCAGCGAGTGCTAATTTTGTCGAAATACGATTCAAGGACCCCGAATTACCCCGGTTGCAGATGTAGAGATATGCAGCTGCGGATCATTCGGCAACGAAAACGAGCCCAAAGCTGAATTTGGACCTACCACAAATTTTCAATTTTGACATTTTTTCGACCAAAAATCACCACCGAGATTTTCGATTTAACCGCTCCAAATCGATAGATTAGTTGTTAACTAGAACTAAAAAATATGGTTTTCATCTGCTTCACTCAATTAAGGTCAAAAAATGGAATCAACGAGCAAGTACCTTAAATGCTGCATTTTCAATTTTCGCAAGCGCTGTATCTCTGCAGGCACTCATCAGCGAGTGCAAATTTTGTCGAAATACGATCAGGGGCCCCGAAATTACCCCCGGATTGCAGATGTAGAAATCATGCACGTGCGGGATCAGTTCGGCACGAAAGCGAGCCCAAAGCTGAATTTGGACCTTTACGGGGAATTTTCAATTTTCACATTTTTTTCGACCAAAACAAAAATCACCATCGAGAATCTCGATTCAACCGCTCGTTCCAAATCGATAGATTAGGTGTTAACTAGACCTGAAAATATGGTTTCATCTGCTTCACTCGATTAGCTCAAAAAATGGGATCAATGAGCAAGTACCTTAAATGAAGCATTTTCAATTTTCGCATCGCGCTGTATCTCTGGAGGCCTTCATCGCGAGTGCCTTAATTTTGTCGAAATTCATCCCAGGGGCCCCGAATTACCTCCGGATTGCAGAATGTAGAGATCATTGCACGTGCCCGGGATCAGTTCGGCACGAAAGCGAGTCCCAAAGCTGAATTTGGACCTTCAAGAAATTTTCAATTTTTCACATTTTTTCGACCAAAAATCACCATCGAGAATTTCGTTCAACCGCTCCAAATCAATAGATTAGGTGTTAACTAGCGACCTGAAAAAATATGGTTTTCATCTGCTTTCACTCGATTTAGCTCAAAAAAATGGGGATAAACGAGCAAGTACCTTAAATGCAAGCACATTTTCATTTTTCGCATGCGCTGTATCTCTGCAGGCACTCACAGCGAGTGCTAATTTTGTCGGAAATACGATTCAGGGGCCCCGAATTACCCCGGATTGCAGATGTGTAGAGATCATGCACGTGCGGATCAGTTCGGCACGAAAAGGAGCCCAAAGCTGAATTTGACCTTCCAATGAAATTTTCAAATTTTCACATTTTTTTCGACCCAAAAAATCACCATCGAGAATTTCGATTCAACCGCTTCAAACGATTGATTAGGTGTTAACTAGACCTGAAAAATATGGTTTTCATCCGGTTTCACTCGATTTAGCTCAAAAAATGGGAATCAACGAGCAAGTACCTTAAATGCAGCATTTTCAAATTTTCGCATGCGCTGTATCTCTGCATGCACTCATGCAGCGAGTGCTAATTTTGTCGAACTACGGAGCCCGAAATACCCCGGATTGCAGATGTAGAGATCAGGCACGTGCGGATCAGTTCGGCACGAAGCGAGCCCAAAGCTGAATTTGGACATGCTTGAAATTTTCATTTTTGACATTTTTTCGGACCAAAAATAACCATCGAGAATTTCGATTCAAACGCTCCAATCGATAGATTAGGTGTTAACTAAACCTGAAAAATATGGTTTTCTCATCTGCTTCACTCGATTAAGCTCAAAAAATGGGATCAACGAGCAAGTAACCTTAAATGCAGCATTTTCAATTTTCGCATGCGCTGTATCTCTGCAGGCACTCATCAGCGAGTGCTAATTTTGTCGAAATACGATTCAGGGGCCCCGAATTACCCCGGATTGCAGATGTAGAGATCATGCAGGTGCGGGATCAGTTCGGCGCGAAAACGAGCCCAAAGCTGAATTTGGACATGCTTGAAATTTTCAATTTTCACATTTTTTCGACCAAAATTCACCATCGAGAATTTCGATTCAACCGCTCCAAATCGATAGATTAGGTGTTAACTAGACCTGAAAAAATATGGTTTTCATCTCTCACTCGATTTAGCTCAAAAAAATGGGATCAACGAGCAAGTACCTTAAATGCAGCATTTTCAATTTCGCATGCGCTGTATCTCTGCAGGCATCATCAGCGAGTGCTAATTTTTGTCGAAATACGATTCAGGGGCCCCGAATTACCGAGGAAGATGTAGAGATCATGCACTGCGGGATCAGTTTTCGGCACGAAAGCGAGCCCAAAGCTGAATTTGGACCTTCAAAAAAGAAATTTTCAATTTCCACATTTTTTTCGACCAAAAATCACCATCGAGGAATTCGAATTCTAACCGCTCCAAAATCGATAGATTAGGTGTTAACTAGACGCTGAAAATATGGTTTTCATCTGCTTCAGCTCGATTTAGCTCAAAAATGGGGATCCGAGGCAAGTACCTTAATTGAGCTTTTCATTTTCCGCCAATGCGCTGTAAATCTCTGCAGGCACTCACAGGCGAGTGCTAATTTTTGTCGAAATTACGATTCAGGGGGCCACGAATTACCCCGGGATTGCAGATGTAGAGATTCATGCAACTGCGGGAATAGTTCGGCACGAAAGCGAGCCCAAAGCTGAATTTGACCTTCAAGAAATTTTCAATTTTCACTTTTTCGACCAAAATCACCATCGAGAATTTTGATTTAAACCGCTCCAAATCGATAGATTAGTGTTAACTAACCTGAAAAATATGGTTTTCATCTGCTTCACTTCGATTTAGCTCAAAAAATGGAATCAACGAGCAAGTACCAAAATGCAGCATTTTCAATTTCCGCATGCGCTGTATCTCTGCAGGCACTCATCACCGAGTGCTAATTTTGTCGAAATCCGATTCAGGGGCGCCCGAATTACCCCGGATTGCAGATGTAAGATCATGCACGTGCGGGATCAGTTCGGCACGAAAGCGAGCCCAAGCTGAATTTGGGACCTTCGAGGAATTTTCAATTTTCACATTTTTTCAACCAAAAATCACCATCGAGAATCTCGATTTCAACCGCTCCAAATCGATAGAATTTAGGTGTTTAACTAGAACCTGAAACAATATGGTTTTCACAATCTGCTTCACATTCGATTTTAGCTTAAAAAAATGGGATCAACGAGCAAGTACCTTAAATGCAGCATTTTCCAATTTTCGCATGCGCTTGTATAACTCTGGCAGGCAAGCTCATCAGGCGAGTGCTAATTTTGGTCGAAATACGATTCAGCGAATACCTCACCATCGAGGCATCTGGCGGATTGCAGAAATGTAGAGATCATGTCACGTGCGGGATCAGTTCGGCACGAAGCGAGTCCAAAGCTGAATTTGACCTTCAAGAAATTTCATTTTCAATTTTTTTTCGACCAAAAAAAATCACCATCGAAGATTTCGATTCAGAACCGCTCCAAATCGATAGATTTGGTGTTTACTAGACCTGTGAAAATATGGTTTCCATCTGCTTCACTCGATTTAGGCAAAAAAATGGGATCAACGAGCAAGTACATTAAATGCAGCATTTTCAAATTTTCGCATGCGCTGTATCTTTGCAGGCACTCATCACCGAGTGCTAATTTTGTCGAAAATACGATTCAGGGGCCCCGAATTACCCCGGATTGCAGATGTAGAAATCATGCACGTGCGGGATCAGTTCGGCACGAAAGCGAGCCCAAAGCTGATTTGGACCTTCAAGAATTTTCAATTTCACATTTTTTCGACCCCAAAAAATCACCATCGAGAATTTCGATTCAACCGCTCCAAATCGATAGTTTAGGTGTTAACTAAGACCTGAAAAATATGTTTTTCATCTGCTTCACTCGATTTAGCTCAAAAATGGGATCAACCAAGCAAGTACCTTAAATGCAGATTTTCAATTTTCGCATGCGCTGTATCTCTGCGGCACTCCATAGCGAGTGCTAATTTTGGTCGAAATACGTTCAGGGGCCCGAAATACGCCCGGATTGCAGGTGTAAGGATCATGCAACGTGCGGGATCAGTTCGGCACGAAAGCGAGCCCAAAGCTGAATTTGGACATGCTTGAAATTTTCAATTTTCACATTTTTTCGACCAAAAATCACCATCGAGAATTTCGATTCAACCGCTCCAAATCGATAGATTAGGTGTTAACTAGACCTGAAAAATATGGTTTTCATCTGCTTCACTCGATTTAGCTCAAAAAATGGGATCAACGAGCAAGTACCTTAAAATGCAGCATTTCAAAATTTTCCGAATGCGCTGTATCTCGCAGGCCACTCATCAGCGAGTGGCTTAATTTTGTCCGAAATACGATTCAGGGCCCCGAATTACCCCCGGAATTGCAAGATGTAGGATCATGCAACGTGCGGGAATCAGGTTCGGCAACGAAAGGCGAGCCCAAAGCTGAATTTGGACCTGCTGGAAATTTCAATTTTCACATTTTTTCGAACAAAAATCACCATCGAGAATTTCGATTCAACCGTCCAATCGATAGATTAGGTGTTAACTAGACCCGAAAAATATGGTTTTTCATCTGCTTCACTCAATTTAGCTCAAAAAATGGGATCAACGAGCAAGTACCATAAATGCAGCATTTTCAATTTCTGCATGCGCTGTATCTCTGCAGGCCCTCATCAGGCGAGTGCAAATTTTGTCGAAATACGATTCAGGGCCCGAATTACCCGGATTGCAGATGTAGAGATCATGCACTGCGGGATCAGTTCGGCACGAAAAGTCGAGCCCAAAGCTGAATTTGGACGCTTCAAGAAATTTTCAATTTTCACATTTTTTTCGTCCAAAAATCACCATCGAGAATTTCGATTCAACCGCTCCAAATCGATAGATTAGGTGTAAACTAGACCTGAAAAATATGGTTTTTATCTGCTTCACTCTATTTAGCTCAAAAAATGGGATCAAAGAGCAAGTACCTTAAATGCAGCATTTTTCAAAATTTTCGCATGCGCTGTATCTCTGCAGCCACTCATCAGCGAGTGCTAATTTTGTCGAAATACGATTCAGGGGCCCCGAATTACCCCGGATTGCAGATGTAGAGATCATGCACGTGCGGGATCAGTTCGGCACGAAAGCGAGCCCAAAGCTGAATTTGGACCTTCGGGGAATTTTCAATTTTCACATTTTTTCGACCAAAAATCACCATCGAGAGGTCCAAAAATCACCATCGAGAATCTCGATTCAACCGCTCCAAAATCGATAGATTAGGTGTTTAATAGACCTGAAAAATATTATGGTTTTCATCTGTTTCACTCGATTTAGCTCAAAAATGGGGATCAACGAGCAAGTACCTAAATGCAGCATTTTCAATTTCGCATGCGCTGTATCTCTGCAGGAACTCATCAGCGAGTGCTAATTTTGACGAAATACGATTCAGGGGCCCCGAATTACCCCGGATTGCGATGTAGAGATCATTTCCGTGCGGGGGTCAGTTCGGCACGAAAGCGAGCCCAAAGCTGAATTTGGACCATCAAAATTTTCAATTTTCAATTTTTCGACCAAAAATCACCATGAGAATTTCGATTCAACCGCTCCAAATCGATAGTTGGTGTTTACTAGACCTGAAAATATGGGTTTTCATCTGCTTCACTCGTTTTAGCTCAAAAAATGGGATACGAGCAAGTACCTTAAATGCAGCATTTTTCAATTTTCCCATGCGCCTGTATCTCTGCAGGCACGTCATCAGCGATGCTCAATTTGTCGAATACATTCAGGGACCGAATTACCCGCTTGCAGATGTAGAGATCATGCACGTGCGTGATCAGTTCGGCACGAAAATGAGCCAAAGCTGAATTTGGACTATGCTTGAAATTTTCAATTTGCACATTTTTTCGACCAAAAATCACCATCAGATTTCCGATTCAAACCGCTCAAATCGAATGATTAGGTTTTACTATAGACCTGAAAAAGTATGGTTTTCATTGCTTTCACTCTATTTAGCTCAAAAAATGGGATCCAACGAGCAAGTACCTTTAAATGCAGCATTTTTCAATTTTTCGCATGCGCTGTATCTCTGCAGGCACTCATCGGCGAGTGCTTAATTTTTTCGAAATACGATTCAGGGACCCCGAATTTACACCGGCTTGAGATGTAGAGATGATGCAACGTGCGGGATCAGTTCGCACGAATGAGCCAAAGCTTGAATTTGGACATGCTTGAATTTCAATTTTCACATTTTTCGACCCAAAAATCACCATCCAGGATTTCGATTCAACCGCTCCAATTCGATAGATTAGGTGTTTACTAGACCTGAAAATATGGTTTTCATTGCTTCACTCGATTTAGCTCAAAAAAATTGGGATCAACGAGCAAGTTCTCTAAATTGCGGCATTTCATTTCGCTGCGTGTAGCTTCTGCAGACTCTCACGAGTTGCTTTTAAATTTTGTCGAAATACGATTCGGGACCCCGAATTACCCCGGCTTTGCAGAGTAGAGATGATCACGTGCAGGGATCAGTTCGGCAACGGAAAATGAGCCCAAAGTGAATTTGGACATGCTTGAATTTTCATTTTCACATTTTTTCGACCAAATCAACCAGTCGAAATTTCGATTCACACCGCTCAAATCGATAGAATTAGGTGTTTACATAGAACCTGAAAAAATATGTTTTCATCGCTTCAACTCGATTTAGCTCTCAAATAAATGGGATCAACGAGCAAAAATCTACCTTAAATGCAGCATTTTAATTTTCGCATGCGCTGTTTCTCTTGCAGGCACTCATCAGCGAGTTGCTAATTTTGTCGAAATACGAATTCAGGGACCCGATTACCCACGGCTTGGCAGATGTAGAGATCATGCACGGGCGGGATCAGTTCGGCACGAAACCGAGCCCAAAGCTGAATTTGGGACCTTCAAAAAATTTTCAATTTTCACATTTTTCGACCAAAAATTCACATCGAGATTTTCGATTTCAAACCGCTCCAAATCGGATAGTGTAGTGTTTACATAGACCTGAAAATATTGGGTTTTCATTCTGCTCTCACTCGATTTAGCTCAAAAATGGGAGATCAACGAGCAAGTTCCTTAAATGTGCAGCTTTTTCAATTTTCGCATGCGCGTATCTATGCAGGCACTCATCAGCGAGTGTAATTTTGTCGAAATACGATTCAGGGACCCCAAATTACCCGGGTTGCAGATGTAGAGATCATGCACGTGCGGCATCAGTTCGGCACGAAAATGAGCCCAAAGCTGATTGGACATGCTTGAAATTTTCGATTTTTTCACATTTTTTCGACCCAAAATCACCATCGAGAATTTTCGATTCAACCGCTCCAATCGATAGATTAGGTGTTTATTAGACCTGAATAATATGGTTTTCATCTGCTTCCCTCGATTAAGGTCAAAAAATGGGGGCATCACGAGCAAGTTACCTTAAAATGCAGCATTTTCAATTGTCGCTGCCGCTTGTATCTTGCAGCACTCATCAGGCCAGCATTCTTTCGAAATTCTTCAGGGACCCGATTGACCCCGGCTTGCAGAGATGTAAGATGATGCACGTGCGGGTCAGTTCGGCACGAAAATGAGCCCAAAGCTGAATTTGACATGCTTGAAATTTTCAATTTTCACATTTTTTTCGACCAAAAAATTCACCATCGAGGATATTTCGATTCAACCGTCCAATCGAATAGATTTAGTGTGTTTACTAGAACTGAAAAATATATGGTTTCATCTGCTTCACTCGATTTAGCTCAAACAATGGGATCAACGAGCAAGTACCTTAAATTCAGCATTTTCAATTTTCGCATGCGCCGTATCTCTGCAGGCACTCATCAGCGAGTCTAATTTTGGTCGAAATACGATTTCAGGACCCCGAATTACCGCGGCTTGCAGATGTAGAGATGATGCACGTGCTGGATCAGTTCGGCACGAAAATGAGCACAAAACTGAATTTGGACCTTGAAATTTTTAATTTTCCCCATTTTTTTTTGACCAAAAAAACCCCGAGATTTCGATTCAACGTCCAAAAGATAGATTAGGTGTTCTAGACCCGAAAAATATGGGTTTTATCTGCTTCCTCGATTAGTCAAAAATGGGATCAACGAGAAGTACCTTAAATGCAGCATTTTCAATTTCGCATCGCTGTATTCTGAGGCACTCATCAGCGAGTGCTAATTTTTTCGAAATACGATTAGGGCCCCGAATTACCCGGTTGCAGATGTAGGATATGCCGTGCGGGATCCTTTCCCGAAAAAAGACCCCAAAGCTGAATTTGGACCCTTAAAAATTTTTTAATTTTACATTTTTTTGACCAAAAATCACCATGAGAATTTCGATTCAACCGCTCCAAAATCAAAATTAGGTTTACTAGACCTGAAAAAAATGTTTTCATTGCTTTAACCCGATTTCCAAAAAATGGGATCAACGAGAAGTACCTTAAATGCAGCATTTTCAAATTTTGCATCGCTGTATCTTGAGGATATCACGAGTGCTAATTTTGTCAAAAAAGATTAGGGGCCCGAATTACCCCCCGGTTGAGATGTAGAGTATGCAGTGGGGAAGTTCGGACGAAAAGAGCCCCAACTGAAATTTGGACTCGAAATTTTCAATTTTAATTTTTTTGGGCCAAAAAACACCATCGAGAATTTGATTCAACCGCTCCAAATCGATAGATTAGGTGTTTAAAAGCCTGAAAAATATTTTTCACTGCTTCATGATTTTGCTAAAAAAGGGATCAACGAGCAAATAATTAAATGCAGCTTTTAATTTTCGCACGTGTTATCTCTGCAGGCACTTCAAACGAGTGTAATTTTTTTCGAAAAACGATTTTAGGGGCCCGAAATTCCCGGTTCAGTGTAGAAATTTATGCAACGT